>CM024240.1:92763863-92829640 GCA_013421045.1 Propylea japonica
AAAGTAAGCCCTATTTTTATGAAACCTAGAGCAGCTGGTGTCAAAATTTTGATTATAGTTTAGACAAGCATTATTCAAGGTTACACAGGAACAAAAAAAGTTGGAAAAAGTTGAATATTTGTGGCAACAGGAGCGAAAAGACTGTCACAGGGGTGGAATTTTGCGTGTTTTTTTAAATGCCCATTATTTTAAAATCATGCAACTTAGATTTTTTTTTATATTTTCCTGACAAGCAGCATTACTTGCCTTTTCACCTGGTTTCGGGGTGACGTCGAGTTTTGGGACACCCGGTATAGAATATCTTTGTAACAACACTTCCTCTCATAATATATTCATCGCTATTTAAAAATATCCGAAAACTTTTCTTCAAGATGAGAGATAGATTTTCTAATCGATCAAGAAAATTTAATTGAAAACGCAGTATCCTTCATTTACAATCGAAATTGTATGTTAGGAAAATTCTTGAAATTAAGAATTGAATAATCAAAATTCGATATCAAACCGCAATGACAATTCACTTGATTGTAACCTGCTTATTACGTTTGTATATTATTTGAAGATTACCTATAATTATTAATAGATTTTCCTTATCTATGCCGCGTAAAAACATACAGTCCTTCGAATGATATCGTGATTTTGTTGTGAGAGATATGAGTTAAGTTATTTATTGTTATTGAAATAAACTGCTTGTTTACGCATCTGTTGCTAGTGAACAAAGTTTATCAACCTTTGCCAAAATATATTCACAAAAAAAAAGTTTGTTCGTATTCGGAAACGACAAAATACGTCAAATACGAATATCCACGAACCATTGGTCTCATTTTACTGATGAATTAAACTGTTCCGCCGACCTCGAAATAAAAGGTGACTTTAATGTGTACAAAATTGAACATTATTACCATTTAAATGCTCGATTTATGCTATTTTATGTGCAATCCTCATGGCAACCGTACACGAAGTATTCCGAAGCACTACGAGATATGTCAAAACTCTACTGAAACATATAGTCCGTTCACGAAAGTTTGAGTCGTCGGTTGGCCATGACATTTGGCATGTTCCACTGTGTATAGTCCGTTCACGAAAGGTTTAGCGCATAGTAGGCGTTTGTTTATTTATCTGAAGTTGGCAGTATTTGCTGTCATACGTAAAATGAAGTCAATGTTGCCGAATGTACCTAGCCTCGACCGACGAGCTTGCGAGTTATCAGAGAACACTATGCAATATTGACAACATTGCGTATCAATCTGACAAGAAAAAAAGAACATAACCTAAAATTTTAATATACACAGTGGAATATGCCAAATTTCCATGGCCAACCGACGGCTCAACCTTTCGTGAACGGATTATAGTAAAAAATCTGAAATTTGAGCATAAAACTTGACTTTATATTAAACTTTAGGATACGTTGTTTATTTTCTTGTCAGATTGATACGCAATGTTGTCAATATTGCATAGAGTTCTCTGACAACTCGCAAGCTCGCCGGACGAGGCCGGGTACATTCGGCAACGTTGATTTTATTTTACGTTATGACAGTAAATACTGCTAACTTCAGATAATAAACAAACGCCTACTATGCGCTCAAACTTTCGTGAACAGACTATAGAAATTCCATTATGTCAAATGTATGTCTTGTGCTAAATGATAATGTATTTCAATCACGATTTATACACAATTCATGTTGAGATTGTCGGAAAAATCTTGTAATCAACTCGGTTATTAATTTAGCAACTAATGGTCTCGAATTATAAACGCGTGAGCGGAGCGAACATAATCAACATCTTGACCATTTGTCGCTGTATTTAATAACCTAGTTGATTAAATAACTATTCCTCTTCAATTCTTCTAACTGTCCTGAAAAGTCCAAATTTTGAATTTGTTCCATTTGCCTTTACAGTCAATCTCAAACTTTCGAAAGATACAACAAAAGTTTTCAAGTTACGTTCAAGATTTAAAAATGGAATTCGAAATGAAATGACGAACGTTCATAAAATATTCAATTTTGAATTAAATATCGTTTTCCCCCTTGCTTTCCAATAAGAACAAGTGTGCAAAAGCTTCTGACTTGATTAATGTTTTGTTTACAATATAAAATGGTTTGGTTAATATCCACTCAACTGATCCTAATATCGCCATAAAGAGTTTCACTTAGTGTAACTGCCACCTAAATATCAATTATCGGCAATTTGTAATCATTTTCCTGGTCATATTAATAATTAATATGAAGTTATGGATATGCTTTGAATTCTTTCATGTTTTTTCTTCCGATATGCACTATTAGATTGATGATAGATCATCAAGTATGAGTATTATAATTTTGTACTTTTGATCTTATCATTATTTTCCGAACAAAAAAGCCTGAATATTCCTTTTACACACACCTTTCCAATTGTAATTTAGAAAACGTAATATGTAATTCGGAAAAGCAAATTGAAATTCAGATGGTGGAAATTGTAATTCAGAATAGTGAGTTGATATTTAGAATAGCTAGGGAATTTGAAAATCAGAATAAGAACTCTATATTCAGAAACGGTAATTTGAATTTCAGAATTTCCCTTTTCTGAAATCAATATTCTTCTTGTCAATTACATCTTTGTTTTTCTGAATTCCACCTTCATAATCTGAATTACAATTTCATTCTTCTGAAATTAAATTAAGTCTTCTTAAATTTAATTTCTATTTTCTGAATTAACAACTCTAAAAGGTGTACTTAGTAGGGAACCATAATTCCAATTTTTTTTAAACGAGATTCAGAAATAATTCTTATTTATTGAATCCATCATTAATGCAAAAATCACAACCATTCTGATAAAATGATAGCTTGTTCCTAAGCATACGCCTTTTCAAAACTCCAGATGTTTAGTGACTTCTGTCGTAATTTTTTTTCTGCAAAAGTTACTGACAGTTTTATAGAAATAAAATGAATTTTCCTTTATATTACAGTACCTGGAAAGTCTGAAAAGAATAAGGGCGAGAATTATAATAGCTGATGTTGTCGATGAAGTGGCAAGGCTTATAATGTGCGAAGCATTCAAATTGCAAATGACACCAAAAGAAGGCTACGTATGGTTCTTACCTGTATCATACAACACTTTACAAGGAGGGAATATAAATTGTACTGCCCAGGAGATGTTAGAGGTGAGAAAAAGTTCTAAAAACCTTGAATTTCATTCTAAAGTCTTTTTATTTCAGGCAACAAATGGTTATTTTTCATTTGCTCATGCCTATTATGGAGATGACAACGCTATCATGCAAGAGAACATAACTGTCAAAGAATGGAGAGAACAGTATAGGAAGAATTCTAAGAAAATGTCCGACTACGCAGCTTATGCCTATGACGCAGTGTGGACATATGCTTTAGCTACAGATAAACTTGCTAAGACTGATCCAGAAGCATTATCACATATTCATTCCAATACGACAATAAAGTGAGTCATCCATAATTCATTCTGTTGATTAATGATAATTATTTATGTCCGTTTGCACCGTTTTGTCTAACAACGATTACACCTAAATGACGTTTTATCTATACTAATATTATAAATGCGAAAGTAACTCTGTCTGTCTTTCTGTCTGTCTGTTACTCTTTAACGGCTGAACGGATTTTGATGAAATTTGGTATGGTGACAGATGATAACCTAGAAATGGTCATAGGCTATAAATATCACGCCATCGTTCTTAGGGGGTGGGCAGTAGGCAGATAACTAAATTGAGTTAGCGATTTTTAGTCGTTTTTGTTGGGACTTTTGCTCTTTCACGTCTAAACGGCTGAACAGATTTTGATGAAATTTAGTAAGGTAATAGATGGTTACCTAAAAACGGATATAAGATCAAAATGATCACGTCATCCTACTTAGGGGGTAGAAGTAGGCAGAAACTGAATTAAGTTAGTGATTTTTTATGGTTTTCTGCTGGGAGTTTTGCTTTATCATGCCTAAACGGCTGAACGGATTTTTGATGAATTTAGTTAGGTGATAGATGATACCTAGAAATGGTCATAGGCTATAATAATCACGCCATCGTTCTTAGGGGGTAGGCAGTAGGCAGATAACTAAATTGAGTTAGTGATTTTTAGTAGTCGTTTTTGTTGGGACTTTTGCTCTTTCACGTCTAAACGGCTGAACAGATTTTGATGAAATTTAGTAAGGTAATAGATGGTTACATAAAACGGATATAAGATCAAAATGATAACGTCATCGTACTAGGCAGAAAGCTAATTCAGTTAATGATTTTTAATCGTTTGTTTTAAAAGTTTACCTCATTCACGCCTTAACGTCTGAACGGATTTTTATAAGACTTGGTTAGTATAAAGATAGGATCCTAGGCACGCACACAGGCTACTTTTTACGACGGGAAAAATACCTCATTCCCGCGAAAATCTAGCGTGATCGTGTCAAGAAGCGCATGACGCCATAGCTACTGAAATGATTTTGATGTTTTTTTTTAACTGAGTGTTACTAAGACAAGTTAGTATTTGATCACTTTTCTAACTTAGAGGGTCGGTAGGCGCCATAATTTAGGGAATTTATGATAAAATTTTGATGCTTTATTTAACAGTTTTACTTGGATCGAATTACCGTGCGAAGCCGGAGCGGGTCGCTGTTGGTGAATAAAACATCATTCAAGAATGTAATCGTTGCAAATATTAATCAACTAGTTATTAAATCTATCTATCTATCTATTAACGACAGCGCTTGATGGTCGAGATGTTAACATTTCTAGACCATTAAGCGCTAGACTCATAAACGAGGTGATTCCAAGGTTTTTCCGTCGACCGCAATATGAATTGATCAAAATATATTCCTATTCTGCACGAAACATATATTTGACATAATATAAATTTATGTTTTTATGTTCCTGTAGAGTTATGACGTTACACGTGTTGCTTCTGAATGCTTTTTATTGGTTGTCCATGACAATTCCATATTAAAATAGCATGAATTAAACATTAAAATGGGTACTTATTATCCAATTTCGTATACTTTAAACCGCTTTTTATTTTGAGGTCGACGGAATAAATATTAACTTTGGAAGTTTCAGAAAAGTATTTCGAAAATTGAAAAACAAAATAGTGATTCTGCCCCTTACTTTTTAACAGTTTAGTGGCAGTTTATTTTCATTTTATAAACAACTTTTTCTGTTAATGGGTTCTAAAACACTGTTCTTCAAAAATTGAAGAAAATGATGAAGATTTATTGATTCAATCCTGCAATTCAAGATGAATACTTGAATATCTAATAAAGGGTTTTCCAATAAGAGGTATTATTTTATTAATATTCAAAGAAAAATGCCATTTTTCAATATAAATGATCGGATGTTTATTTCATTATAAAGAAGTTATGCCGTTAATAGTGTGAAATTACATCAGGCAAATGACCACCACGACCAAGCTTACAGGACCATATCCTTTTAATGAAATTTTCCATAACCAAATCGCAAAGTGGCTGCCCTATGTCCTTGATAGCCTTACGAATTCCGTGGCCCTAAGGAAGAAGTCGCAAGGTGTTAAATCACAAAATCTCGGTGGCCAATTGTGATCACTTCTTCGAGAGATAACATGGTCCGGAAGCTTTTCCCGCAAAAGATCAATGGTTTCGTTGTTTGTGTGGCACACAGCGCAGTCTTGTTGAAAGTAAACATTATCCAGATCAATACTATCGAATTTCGACCATAAAAAATCATTAATCATCTCTCGATAACGCAATCCTGGGTTTTCTTTAACACTTTCCGCTACAGCAGCAATATTCCCGGCTGTTCTTGGGCACCGTGCACGGGTTTTATTCTTCACATCACTTGTCCCAAAAGCTCGAATTTTTACAAACCGTCTCTGCCAAGTTTTCACAATTTTTATAGTGAGTTTTAATAATTTCAATGCGTTCTTGAAGCGTGTATCGTTCCATTTTTATTGATGGCGTAGTTTCTACTTGTCAAATGTAAAAAAATGACAGCTTTAAAGGTGACATCTAGCGAAATAGCGGGCTATTCAAAATAACACCTCTCATTGGAAATCCCTTTACGCATAAATGTTTTGGTAATTAATTTGAGCGGAAACACAAGATCTCAGAAATTTCATAATTGCTCGCTGCATTATGTACTATTGTATATGGAGACATAAATGAATAAATAAAATAAATAACCTAGTCTTTGTATACATTATTATCATTGAATTTTTTTTGCAGAAAACTTGTGGAAATCATAAACGACACCGATTTCATGGGTGTATCAGGAAGGATCAAATTTAGGGGAGGTCCTTCTAGATTCTCAGTTATCAACATCATGCAGTGGTATGACAATAAAACTCATATCGTAGGTCAGTTTCATCCGAATCTGAGCGATAACAGTCCTGTAATAAACGGAGGTCGTCTAGAGATAAATTCGAGTCTCATCAGATGATGGTTCACAGCCAACGGCAAAAAACCTGACGACGGTAAGCTACCACCCGAAACGTGCGCATTGGACAGTTTAGCCAAATTTTTCAACGTTGATTGTTCCATGGCCATCGTGATCCTGAATATTATTGTAATAAGCACCGTGCTACTAATTATTGGATTGGTTATATACCATTTGAAAAAGCGATATGATAAAGGTTCAAGAAGCTACTGAAGATTACATGAAATCTCTAGGTTTCAACTGGTGGCACAACATAGAGAACCTCAAAGACTTGAATGTTCTAGAAGTACCAAGAAAAGATGTTATAATCAATCGAAAATTGGAGAAGGATCCTTCGGCACAGTGTTTGGTGGTGAGGCATGCTTTGAAGAAGGGTGGTTACCAGTTGCAGTAAAACACTACGAATAGGCGCGAATATAGATGAAAAAATAGATTTTCTATCTGAAGCTGACATAATGCGTAATTTCAATCATACCAACATTGTCCGATTGTTAGGAGTAGTGATGAACAGTGAACCCCTTTATGTTATAATGGAATTTATGCTCTACGGTGATGTGAAAACCTATCTGTTAGCCAGAAGACATTTAGTGTTCCAAAAAGATGCGGATGAGTCTAGTGAAATAAGCAACGAAAGACTTACTTCGATGGCGTTGGACATAGCAAGAGGATTAAGTTATTTGGCTGAATGCAAGTTTGTTCACAGAGATTTAGCATCGCGAAATTGCTTAGTGAACGCGAACAAGACGGTTAAAATAGGCGACTTTGGTATGTGTCGTCCAATGGCTGAAAAGGAATATTACCGTTTTAATCGTAAAGGCATGCTTCCTGTTAGATGGATGGCACCAGAGAGTCTAGCCCTTGGAGTATTCACAACAGCATCAGATGTTTGGAGTTATGGAGTGCTGTTGTACGAAATAGTGACATTTGGAAGTTTTCCATTCCAAGGACTGAGTAATTCTGAAGTATTAGAAGCAGTGAAACAAGGAAAAACTCTGAGCGTACCCAAAGGAGTCAAGCCCCAATTGTAAGTACATAGTGCGTGTGTGAGGAGAGAGAGAGAGAACTGTTCTTTATTGTCATAGACAAGAGCCATCAACCTGCGGTCCTTCAGCTCAGTGTTTCATCAATATTTACAAAAAAAATGTACATGCAGATTGAAGTACATAGTTTTCTGATTTAATTCAATTTGCTATGTAGTAGGGTTGTTGACCTTAATTCTTGATTCATTAAAATATTTTTTGGGTCATTTCCAACGCTTTTGCTCCTTCTACTCAAATGTCAGATTTGTAACTTTCAGACATTTGAGACTTTTAACTTTCAGAAAAAAACTTCCCTTTTTTAAAAGTTAAAAGGCTCAAGTTTTTTTTCCTGACGACGGCTGGCGAATGCTGGGCAATCAAGGCCGTAGCCAGGGGGGGGTCCGATGGGTCCGGACCCCATCTACACTACTGGAAAAATTAAAGGATCAAAAAAAAAATTCCAAATTTTTCAGCAATTTTCATATGCCGTAACTTTGAGAGGAATGGTCGTACAAGAAATTTAAAAAAAGGAAATTGTAGCTCCAAGTGTCTAGTTTTTGGATTAGAACTTCAAAAATTTTAAGTTTCAGTGGTTTTCGAGTAAAGATAGAAAAATCAGCAACAAAAAAATTCTCAAAATTTTACCACTTTTTTTTCTTGTCTACGAGCGTGGAAATTTTATTTTCGCATAATCGTTATAATGATGGGATACTTTGTTAATTCAGCTTTAATTTATTTTTTTATTGACCCCAATACGTCCACTTCTCGCCGAGATATCGGTCTTCAAATGGAAAAACAGGGTGGCAATACCCGTTATTAAATTAATAAAATTTTATTTGTTAGTTTTATTTTATTTTTTTTTTCTGAAATTTATGTACTATCTGCAATTAAAATGTGGAAAAAGCTCGAGAAAATTCTTTTTTGCTTTTTTCAAAGATTATGAGCTTCTCAGGGCAAAAAACGTGATCCTTATTTTTTTCAAAAATTCAATCGAGTCAAACAAAAAAACGGCTCGCTGAATTGATTTGGCTCTTCGTAAGGTTTTCATCAACATATTGAACTGTGAAAGTCACACTTAACATTATTGGTTTCCTCAACATTTCCGATCCAGCGGTAGATTTTCCGAGGAACCACCAAAAGCCCTTTTTTTGTTAATTTTTTATATTGATGCGACATGAAGAAAAAAAATTTCTATGAATAAGCAATGGTTGTTCATTAATGGGAGATCATTTAAGGTCTTGAATCCCTTCTTCAACTTTCTGTGCGAGCATTGGTTGCTGAGAAATCGATAATCAAAACAAATGGATCCTTTTCCATTTGAAGACCGATATCTCGGCGAGAAGTGGACGTATTGGGGTCAATAAAAAATAAATTAAAGCTGAATTAACAAAGTATCCCATCATTATAACGATTATGCAAAAATAAAATTTCCACGCTCGTAGACAAGAAAAAAAAAGTGGTAAAATTTTGAGAATTTTTTTGTTGCTGATTTTTCTATCATTACTCAAAAACCACTGAAACTTAAAATTTTTGAAGTTCTAATCCAAAAACAAGACACTTGGAGCTACAATTTCCTTTTTTTTAATTCCTTGTACGACCATTCCTCTCAAAGTTACGGCATGTTGAAAATTGCCGAAAAATTTGGAATTTTTTTTGATCCTTTAATTTTTTCCAGTAGTGTATTATCTGTCTGCCGTCAGATAACGGACTTTCCTTATGTGAAATGTTTCTATAGATCAACTTCCAGCTCATTCTAACATATTCAATCTTTTCCAGGGAAGGACTTATGAACTCGTGTTGGAATAGATCATCCAAGGCACGACCACAAGCCAAAGAAATAGTCGCTTACATAGCTGGATTCAAAGAACTACTAACACCATGTTTGGACGCACCACTCTCTTCTGTCCAAATTGAAAATTCTGATGAACTAGAGATGCGTTTTCCAAACAGAAAATGTTCGACACCTACCTCAAAAAACTTTCCTTCTTTCAGCAGTAGGAAAATTTCATCCTCCATGATACCAGAAGTTCGAAAATATAAAAAACAGTCATCAATACAAGAAAATCCTGTTAGCATCCCACTTGAATGCTATTGTCCCAAAGAGCCACTTTTAAGTGAACAACACGAAATATCCTCTACCAATTGTTACCTTGTACCTCCTCAGCATGTAAGTAACGATTCGGGTGTGCAGGAGGATGATGATTATATGCCAGCCAGTATGTTGATGAATGGTCATGCGATATCTAAAATTTGAGAAGAAGTACATGACTCAATGAGTGATCAATTCGTATCTGCCAACAGTAACAACCAGAGAAGTGCCTCGTAGGTTCGAGTTTAAACTGAAGTCCAAACGTTCCGTAAATATGTCGTTTTCGATACTATCATCTCCAATTTCTACACAAATATGATATTTACCTGTAGGGGATGAACCCCTTGGTCTGGCCTATTTATAATATAGAGATGATATCTTGAGATTTCTTGTGAGATCACGTAAGGCATATTAGCCTAGAAATAATTGCATCACATCACATAACAAAGCTTCAGTGAGACAGAGAAATAATTACTGCGATGAATTTGACAAGTACTGGGATGATATTTAGCCCATTTGGTTTGAAATTATGATAACGTATTTGCTCTAGGGCCGCATTCATGGTCATCCCTCAAGGTGAGGGTGAGTATGAGTGTCAGTTCGCCCTTAAGTAGTTGTAGCCGTTTCGTAAAGCATACTCAGTGAGTGGAATACGATTTTTGCCAGCCCCAACTTGAGGGAAGGCGCTAGCACCCATGAAATGAGTATTCTTTATGAAACGGCTACATCTACTCAAGGGCGATCCTACACTCACACTCACCCTCAACTTGAGGGATGACTATGAATACGTCCCCTAGTACCATGGAGTTTAACTGAGTTCATAAAGAAGGTTTTTTTTTTCGATACAAGGAGAATATGAAAGCATTTTATAATAGCCCTTTCACGAAAGTTTGAGCGCATAATAAGCGTTTGTTTTATTTATCTGAAGTTGGCAGTATTTGCTGTAATAACGTAAAATAAAGTCAACGTTGCCGAATGTACCCGGCCCCGTCAGACGAGCTTGCGAGTTGTCAGAGAACTCTATGCAATATTGACAACATTGCGTATCAATGTGACAAGAAAATAAACAACATAACCCAAAATTTTAATATACACAGTGGAGTATGCCAAATTTCCATGGCCAACCGACGGCTCAACATTTCGTGAACGGACTATACATACAAATTTCAATGATCAATACATGCTACACAGGCAGCACTAAATGGTATTAGTGCTCATAATACAACGGTACAAATGAAAAATAGTATTCATTTTAACCATCATAAATTGAGGAAAACTCTAATCCCCGTTTTTTTCGTCGATGTTCGATACATCTAAACAGGAAAGAATAATAGTAAAGATCGAAAAAAAAATTGTCGCTTCTTTACTATTTTTATGAATATTTTTTTTCTGTTTGAAGAGAATAACGATACATTAATGCATCACTTTATGACTCATCTTGAAATATATCATGGTCCTTATTGAGCAATCGGTCGAATGATAAGATATGTTGTTTCCACCAACATAACTTTTCTGCAGCTACATTCAGCTAGCCTTATTTCACTGCCAATTTTCAAATTGGAGAATACATTCTTCAATTTGAATTAGACTGGTCTCTTCATTACTGAAAGTTTATCTAGCAATTCCAATTTGGAAAACTTATACAAAAAAGTGAAGAAACTGCACAAATCAATATTTACATTTACATAAAATAGGTATTATTCCAGCTTTAAAGGACTTTGTCCTGAAATAATGTTCAAACCAAATCGACTATATGTAAGCCTTGTACCGAAATATTTATGAATAATGCATCACTAATAAAAATATACCAACTTGAAAATAAGAGAATTATATATGTATTTATATTTATAATTTATTTCATTCATAACGCATAGGGATTTTCCTGATGTATTTATTGAAAAGTCACATTCTTTCAGTAATCTACAGAAATAAAACGATATTACTTTAAGAATAACAATATACACTAAGACTTGATATTTTTATCTACAAGATAATTATCAATTAAGTTATTTTCTTGAACAATGACTTTGGGCTATAATCTGAATTAACATAAGTCCTACTTTATATGACAAATTGGTATTTTGGCTAATGCAAACGATTTTACAAAGAGATATTAAAACTAGTTCCATATCAGGAATGGAACACATTCCACATTTTGTTTTCGAAATACTTTTGGACTTGATATAATCGTAGCCAACTCAAATTCGAATATTTTAATTGCCCTCAAGCAACCATGACTATGTTTTTCTTAGTTCCTCCTATCTCTGATAGTAGTTTCTTGTATGAGAAAAGTCTTTCCTTATTCTTGCTCACCTGACTTTAAGAATCCTAGTCAATAACTAAATTAATATAATTGATATTTAATGTATTTTGATTGTCACATTTTCTTCAATGTAAGTTTTTTAAGGTGAACAGAATGAACCCAAGTTGTAGTAAACGCTGGTCGACTGTTATACTGCTTATATCAAGGGTATTGAAAAATTGTCTGAAGATTTGTTTAAACTACAAAGGCCTCAAAAAATTAACTACATATCTAAAATTTTAAAAAGGAGTCATGATTTCAGAATTTATAATGTTTGTCCAAATCTCGTAGAATCTCAGAAATTAGTGGTCTTATTCTCATCCATTTTCGACTTCCGGTAGTTATTTGTGCGTAATTTATTGAAAATCACCCTCTTTTGAAGAAGTATATCGTTTTAGTAACCACACTGTATGTGGAAGATTACGTGAAATATTTTAAGTGAACATTTTCTCTTCTTGTAGTCTATTCAAGAATGATTGACATCCGAGGTGGCTTTAAAAAATTCAAATTAAGTTAAAAATAGCTCATTCAGTAATTTTTGTTTTGAGGAATTCAGATTGGTGTTAAACAGACAGAAATTTATTTGAATTTTGAGTATTTGTTCTGTATACATTTCTACTCTATGTTATATTTATATCTATTATAAAAACCAATGAAAATTTCAGTTACTTTTTCTTAGAACAAGAAATAAAGCTCAGGGCCCATTTTGATATTGATCATTCTTGGATGAGAATGATTGACATCCGAGGTGGCTTTAAAAAATTCAAATTAAGTTAAAAATAGCTCATTCAGTAATTTTTGTTTTGAGGAATTCAGATTGGTGTTAAACAGACAGAAAATTTATTTGAATTTTGAGTATTTGTTCTGTATACATTTCTACTCTATGTTATATTTTATATCTATTATAAAAACCAATGAAAATTTCAGTTACTTTTTCTTAGAACAAGAAATAAAGCTCAGGGCCCATTTTGATATTGATCATTCTTGGATGGTATATCACAACGTAATTGGCCTCTTAAAATATTATTATTCAACTTGGTACATAAATATTTTCCAAAAGAATACTTATGATAATTGCACAATCAAAACGTTTTGGTGTAAATTAACTCATTGGCTTTGAAACAATTCAGACATAACAAAATATTAATCAGAATTTCCTTTGCTTCATACACATGAAGAACTTAAATATTTTTTTAACAAATCAAAGACCTCATCATTTCAAAATAATTCCTTTATTTTGAAATGAAATTCCTATCACGTCATGAAACTCATTCTTTAGACTTTTTCAATATACCTTGCCACTTTTCATCTATAGTAATTCATTTCACATTAATTATAATGATTAGATTTAAGTGAGCTATGTATGTGTGTAATGCAGACTGGCTGAATTTGTTTTGCATATATTTTGATATGCGTCTGTACCTGATTTAGGCTTAAGTTATTTTTTAAAATATTTATACTATTTCGTCCAAATATCCTAATTATTTTTGTCAACGAAAATAAAATAGTTTTGAAAAATTACTATTTGTTTCTATTGAGCAACCTACTATGATTATGTACATTAAGTTGATGCGTATTATTAAATACTAAACCTTGTTCCCACCAAGTATTAATAACTTGTTAATTTTTTTCTTATTACAGAAATTTCAGATAGCTTTCGAATGCCTAGAGGTTATGTTTCTTATCGTGTACTTAAGAAAGCAATACGTCTTCAATGAATAATTCAAAAACTGCAAATGTTCGGAAAAATAATTGAAAACAAATGGGTTATGTAGAATTTTATTTATGACATTTGAATTTTTTTTCAATGCAGTGTATGTTCATTAATAAATATTTATATATATATAAAACATAATATTTACAGACATGAAAATATTAATTAGCATAATGTAATATTAAATAATAATGTAAATTTTAAACATTAGGTAAAAAATTAAGGCATATAAAATATTTTGAATTTCTTAACACTGAGTTAGTGGTTTCTTCGATTACCTTGCTAGGAAAATATTAATTTATAGACACTTTAGTGAACCCCTAGGATATGGTGGCTTATAACAATCATATCCTAGATTGAATTTTTCAAAGGTTCAGTGTTTGAATTAAATAATATTACCAACAATTAGAATTATTTTTTCTAAACAATTCCTAAAATAGAAACGTCAAAAGTAAGCAACCATATATAAATGGTTTCCTATTCAACATTTCTTCACAAACAGCCCTGTGTTCACCTAATCTAATGATAAACATTTTTACAAATACAAATTTTGGAATGACACAATTAAGAAATTTTATTGTTTTTTATGGACGTAAATCGTGCAAAACATACTAGCTTTTCAGGAAATATGTTTCCATTGGCACAAAACGAAGATAACTCATCCATATCTATTTCCATATATCGCCATCAAATTTTGTTTTAAAATTTAAGGAACAATAGTAAAAGTTGTAAATTTGAAAATAATGTGACTTCATTAATGAAATATAACAATAACTGGAAAAATTCGAATTAAATAACAAGGGCCATATCCTTTCGGTTAGGGAGATTAACCTTTTTCCCTTGCCAAAGGGAATTATGAATAGTAAAAGCATCTATAGTTACAGTTAAATGTTTTGTGTGTATTTGGGAGAAACATTTGGTTCCAGAATTGTACCTGAAACGATTAACATTATAATATCTTTATCCATGATGAAATTGTTATTTTCTTTTTCTTTAATACTCACTTGAAAAATTTATCAAACATTCTATCATTCACATGCTTCGGTCCAGTACCATACAGTTTAACAACTTCTTCTTTTTCTGGGCAGTAAGAATAAAGAGCTCTGAATTGACATCCAGCGTCTCGGAACAATATTAAAAAGTGTTTACTTTCTGATTTACCAATTTCGTCTAAAACTCGTCGTTTTGCTTCTTTATTTACAACACCAGGAAATACACAATATTCAACAGCATTCAACATAAGTCCTCTATTTGATTTGGTGGCAGGTTGCTTATAAAGACGAGGACCTGTAACAAAACCATCATTTAGAACCAATTTTAATAAAGAGTATTTTAGCCTGCTTCTTGTAACTTGCGAGGAGGAGTAAAATGAGCTTAAACATCACAAACATTTGATTGCTATTGAAGTTTCTCTTGGTCTACATAGCCAAGAGAAACTTCGAACACGCAGCTTAGGTATTTTTTGGACACTGATAAAACACCAGAACCAATTGAAGTTTGCATAAGATTCATGACATACCAATATTGGTGGACTTATTAATCATGACAGCATGTTCACAATGAATTATTCATCAGAAGTCCAAAGTGCTTGGTATCATCCACCTATTATACATCTGTTTGCTCAGCCATAATAATAACCATTAATCATAGTGAATAATGAGTTACTATTCAATGCTATCAGATGCTTAATACATTTAGCTTTAATAACATATTCTTCAAATTGATATTTCTTCAGTATTGTAATGTACTCACACTAACAAATATGGTGATACATTGTTAATCGAATGCCAAATCTACTTTTAATACATCAATTAAAGCGATTATCATTCCAAAATATACAATCACAAGCTCTCCAAAAATTTCTCATGTGTCCACTTGACTTTTTCCACATTTCTAATAGAAGGGTCTTGTCACGGTCGCCAAATATTAAAATCTTTCAGAAATATGTATATTCAGTAGTCGTGGATAAAGTATAGTATGCTACTCGCGTATAATGGCCGTTATTCACTCTGTGATTTGATCCACTCGCCTACAGCTCGAAGCCTAAACTTCACCTCGTGAATAATAACTATCATTATACCCTAGTTGCATAATATACTATTCTTTTCTTTACAATAAGAGATCTGAGAAAACACTTACCATTATAATCCATCATACTACTAGGTGTAGAGCTAATATCACTAGAACCATCGTCAAACATTCTTCTACCTTTCGACATCAGACCTGGCAGAGATCCAGGTCCTGACGGAGAAGGTAAGTGCCTCAAACTGCCCATTCCAGGTGATGGAGCTCTTCTTGGTGGTGTTGCCCTACCCAGGCCTGAATCAGTCTCTCCATATCGATAAGCAAAACTATCTTGATCCGAGCTTGAACCTGTAGAAAAGAATAAAATGGTACAATTTGATTTCGAAGAGAGTTGAAAAGTTTTTAGGGGATTTGGGAAGAAGTAACAAACAATGAAGTGAAATTTAGTGCTAGACCAACACGTGACGCTTACAATAGCGGACTAAACCACAGAAAATGTTGATTGTATGTTAATCAAAAGTTTGAAACGCTATATTTTTATTATTATTAATCTTCAGATTAAGCGTTTCGTACTCTTATTGAAACGCAAATAGCATTTTCTGCAGCTTAGTTGCTCTATTGAACTCACAATTTATTCATCTCTCGTTAAACTTACTGGCTGACAACCAATTCAACATTTTTTTGGAAAATTGAACGTTTCTGTATTTATGATTCAAATCATCTCAGATGAAAAAGTCACAAAAAGTGTTCACTAACTGGGCTGAAAGATTACCGAAAGATGAATAAATCATCCCATAAGCATCATAATGTTATGACCCCAAATTTTGGAGTTCTCCTCATTGGTAAGATTTTGTTTCTTCTCCCTGTGAATCACTGTTACATAAATATTTTTTAGTGAACTGGTTAAAACTGATATCCTTCAGAAGTGTTTTAGCATTGGAAATTGTGAATTTAAGGTACTTTCTGTTAATTTAAGTGTATCGGGTGTCCCGAATTCGTTGTCTAGTGAGGGGATCTCAGAAACCCTTGGAGCTAGAAGGAAATGAATGGCACATTTTCGGGCTCGATTTTGAGAGATTTAATTTGGTGAAAACCGTAACCTTGTAAATTTAACCGTTTTCGAGATATTAGCGAACATTGGAAAATGGCGTGAAATGAAAAGTTCTCATAACTTCTTCATTACTGGCGCTATGAACATGAAACGAAAACATTATACAGGCACTTTTTTTCGTAGAATTCTTTGATGTGATCAAATTTTTTTTTTGCGTTTTTTTTTCGAAGTTATAATACAAACTTGAGTTTTTTTAAATGTGAACCATAAGCATTTGAATAGCAGATTGAACCGTCCTTTTTTTCCGTTTTCAAAAATATATAACTTAATATATAAATTTCTTATTAAACTGTAAAAAACATCAAAAGTTTTATTTTCACACGAAAATCAAATGGTTGTCCAAATATGATAATCTGTGAACATCAAATGATTAATAGATAAGAACAGATAACAAGTTTTTCATAAATATTGTGCGAAGTGAAGTCCATTTTGGTCAATGCAAAGCTCACAACTTCTTTCTGACATTGTGAGGTGGGAGCTTTGCATTGACCAAAATGGACTTCACTTCCCACAATATTTATGAAAAATTTGTTATCTGTTCTTATCTATTAATCATTTGATGTTCACAGATTATCATATTTAGACAACCATTTGATTTTTCGTGTGAAAATAAAACTTTTGATATTTTTTACAGTTTAATAAGAAATTTATATATTAAGTTATATATTTTTGAAAAAGGAAAAAAATACGGTTCAATCTGCTATTCAAATGCTTATGGTTCACATTTAAAAAAACACAAGTTTGTATTATAACTTCGAAAAAAACGCAATAAAAAAAATTTGATCACATCAAAGAATTCTACGAAAAAAAGTGCCTGTATAATGTTTTCGTTTCATGTTCGTAGCGCCAGTAATGAAGAAGTTATGAGAACTTTTCATTTCACGCCATTTTCCAATTTTCGCTAATATCTCGAAAACGGTTGAACTTACAAGGTTACGGTTTTCACCAAATTAAATCTCTCAAAAATCGAGCCCGAAAATGTGCCATTCATTTCCTTCTAGCTCCAAGGGTTTCTGAGATCCCCTCACTAGACAACGAACTCGGGACACCCGATACATGAAATATTAATAACAATTTATGCACTTTTTAAGTTATTAATTATTATTTAGCATAAGTGATTCACTACAAAATTGTGTTCTATTTCATATGTGACAATGAAAATCTCTAAGAGTAAAATCATTCTAATTTGTGGATACTGAACTCTAACGAATTTTTCCTATAACTATATGAATATTAGTTTATAAAGTTCACATTTCTGTCAATAACACAAGAAATTGAAGACTTCAGAGAACATTTAAACAAAGAAAAACAATAAAACGTGCAAGTGCTGAAAACATAATTGAAAATTAATATGCATTGATGTAAACAAATAAAAAAGAGCTTACGGACACAAATGACACAAATTGATCGTTTAAAAAAAAATTTCTTTCAGTAATCGCAGTTCAAATTCATACAATTTTTTCTGTGTGAATTAATAGAAAGCTTAATAGTACTCAATTTAAATCAAGAAATCACGATGATCAAAGAAACGAAGCTCATTTAATAACTGTATGAAATACTAATAAACAAAAAATGCAAAAGGACCTATCTATCATCTATTTTGACCTTGTGAACAATTCACTAGTTATATTATGAACGACAGTTATTCGATAATGAATTTAGAATTGAAAGTACTAACGAACCAAAGTATATGAACCTCTCAATACTACGAGCATGTAACAAAATATGTCCGCATAACATAAACAACTACCTCCAATACAATAATATACATAAATCAATGTAAAAATGACAGTGTAGAGCCTCCAGTGAAACTTAATCAAATTCAATTTCTCATAAACCTTAATGGCAATTGTTAATTTTAAGGTAACGAAACAAACATTTGGTATCATTGAGATGATAAGTCTGAAATGGCTAAAAAAGCTGCAAAAATCTGAAACCGTTATCAAGTACAGGGTGGGCAAAATTCGTTGTCTATAAAAGGAATCTCGAGAACTATAGCAGCTAGGAGAAAACAGATAACTCATTCTCGAGCTTTTATTTCCTGACTAATAGTCCAGTCTATTTAGACCAAAAAATGAGAGTGAAGTCACAACAAGCTAAATTTCTGTGAAGTTGTTCAAAACATAATTATAAACAATGTCTAAAAGTTCCTCATCATTCCCCTGTGAGGAAAAAATTTGATTCGAGGTCAAATGTCAAAAAAATGAGTTTTTCGCGATTTTCAGCAAAACGGTAAGTTTTACCATAAAAGTACCTCAGACAAAAATTGTAGATCATAAAATTATCTATAAAAAATGTATCAATACTTTTTTTCTTACGAGCCACCGTTTCTGAGATATAACGATTCAAAAAGTTATAACTACGAGCTAAGTACACTACCTCATAGGTGGCGTGGAAACGTGTGCATATTATGACGATAACGACTTTTATAACTTTTTGAATCGTTATATCTCAGAAAGGGTGGTTCGTAAGAAAAAAAGTATTGATACATTTTTTATAGATAATTTTATGATACACAATTTTTGTCTGAGGTTCTTTTATGATAAAACTTACCGTTTTGCTGAAAATCGCGAAAAACTCATTTTTTGACATTCGACCTCGAATAAAATTTTTCCTCACAGGGGAATGATGAGGAACTTTTAGACGTTGTTTATAATTATGTTTTGAACAACTTCACAGAAATTCAGCTTGTTGGGACTTTATGTAACTTCGAATGTCTAAATAGACCGGACTATAATTTCAATATGAAAACCGGTACAGCCTATCTTTCATAGTTTATGGATTATGAATGAAAAATGAAAATGATGGTGAATAATTCGTTTGTTTGAACTTTTATTCGAAATCTGTTGTTACTTTCTAGTGACACTTTTAAAGAGTAATTCAAATATAATATGATTGAATTTTGTTTAAAGCCATATTTGAAAATGTGAGAGATTGTTGATAAGTGTTTCTAAAGGAAAATTGTTGTATGAATATGGCTACAAAATTTTTGCTAGTTTAAAAATGTATCACGTGAATATTACATGAGAAAATTTTGCGAATACTTAGACTTGAGTAGCTCAACAATACTATCGACGTATTGTGGTTGATGAGCCCCACAATAAATGTTACTTTTTTCAATTGATTTATGATGAAGTTTCACTTCTCTAAACTACCATAAAAAAATGTAAGAGACAGAATAGGAGAGACCATTAACGTTTCATGCCCCACAACCACAAAGCGAGCCATCAATATGGGGTGAGACATCTTACCATATAGATTCATAAGAGAGCTAGACTTGCGCCCTTTAAAGTTTTGATAAGTGGAAAACTTAGAGCGGCCTCGGGCCTGTGCAGGCGAAGGGTCTGCAAAAACATTGTTACATACATAGGCTACTGTCCATTTCATTTAATTAATAATTATCCACCCACAATTTATCCAATATCATTTGTCACCACCATGCATTCGGTTGAGTCAACAAATAAATATAAATTGCGAAGTATTCAACCAACTCTCACTTGATTCAGCCAAATAAATTATTTTTATCCACTCCTATAGAGTAATATGTCAATTATTAAACTAATTTCTATGTGTATTAGTAGCTATAACACAACCGTAGCATGTCTATGAACCGAGAAGCGAGTGTTATAATAACACACGCCCATAACATCCGCTAATCGAAATACCTAAGAAAAATGAAATTGCTTACAAAAAAATGAATAAAAAGTAGGATCGATCCGGAAATCTATTTCAGCCATCAAGATAACGTTCTAGAGATTCATTCCAGATTTATTTTTGGAAAACGCGAATTTTTGAAGTTGCGAAAGTACTTGATTTGATTCCCGACCACAGAATACAGGGGTTTGACGGTTGGACGAAATGTTGTCAACACTTTTGACAACTGTTCAGATTTTTTCAAATGCAGATCAATTCGAATTTTACTGAAAAAGTCGTAGATAAAGTATAGTATTCAATTCGCGGTAATGCTCAAAACACACTTGATGAATTACACCACTCGCCTAACGGCTCGTGGTGCAAAATTCATCTGCGTGTGTTTTGACCTGCATTACCGCTCATTGAATAATATACTTTTATTCACGACTATTGTATAATCCACCCATAAAACGTCTGTTTACTGGTAACTAATATTACCCATTAATCACTAGTGAATAATGAGATATTATTCACTGCTGTCAGATGCTTCATAGATTTAGCGTCAATATTATATTCTTTAAATTGATATTTATTTCTTCTGTATTCTAAAGTACACCAACTAACAAATATGGGAATACCTGTTTGATCAAGGCCCAAACGTACTTTCATTTTATTAGTTATAGCAATTTTCATTACAACATATACAATGAAAAGTTCTCAAAAAATTTCTCACTTGACTTTTTCCTCAATTGTGATAGGAAGGTATTGTCACGGTTTCCAAATGTTAAAATCTTCAAGAAATATATTCAGTAGTCGAGGATAAAGTATAGTATGCTACTTACGTATAATGCCTGTTATTCACTCGGTGATTTGGGCCACTCGTCTACAACTCTTAGCCTAAACTTCATCTCGTGAATAAAAGCTATCATTATACGTTCGTTGCGTAATATACTTATGTCCACTTTTATTATATCATAGCACGAAAGAACTATACTTTAATTGAGATTTGACGAAATGAATGATCAAATGCGAATAATGTTGTTGTCTCTCTACTATCGTTGGGAGTGGCATAATTCAAGTGGTATTGGCAACCTAAAGTTATCGAATCGAGTGTGACGGGCAGCCTGAAGCATTAAACATCTTATGATTCAATGCGACATGCTTTTTCTTATTCTTCTCTGTGCGGTGCCTTTCCGGCCGAACAGAGGCCTAGTGGCCATTGTTCACCCGCATCGTTCTATAGAGACTCAGCTCCTCAGGCACGAAGACAGAAATGTCGCGAGCCTGCCAGGAGTGGTCACTCTCACTATAGGAATAGAAGGTGTTGGATTTCCTAGGTGTGTTGACCTTAACTCAGTAAGGTTCCCACAGTTGAACAAAATATGCTCAACCGTTTCATCAGTACTCCTGCACCACCGGCATAGGGAGCAGCTTGTCAATCCCATTCTCTTCAAATGCTTGTTAAACAGGTGACCAGTCACCAGACCGAGTTGTTTCCTCTCCAGCAACAGAAGTCTTTTGACCTCAGATCGCGAGGACGGTCTCTCAATGAGAATCCTCGACCACCTCAGGCCCACCCCTGCGCTCCATTCCGAGGAAAATTCCCTGTTCAGCCAGTTCCTGAAGAAACTTCTGACAGATGTGCGACAGATTGGCAGCGCAGGCTCCGGACCAACAAATGCTAATCCGGCTCCCCGCCTAGCCAGTTCATCTGCCTTGACGTTGCCAGGTATATCCGCATGAGCCGGACACTAGATTACTTTCAAAAAGTTATCAGAGCCCAGCCCACGCAGAGCTTTCCTGCATTCTTCTACCAAAAGAGAGTCAACTCTAACATCGGATAGAGATTTCAGAGTTCCCTGGCTGTCGCAACATATGTAAATGTGCTGGCCAGAGTATCCCCTGCGAACATGCTGGTCGTGATACTGGATTCGCGAAAGACAACAACATTTGCAGTAGATCATTCATTTCATCATAAACACAGAACGCAGATCTTTCGCATATACCACTGTTCAACTGGACGGCTAAGTTCTCTCTCTGTTGCACTGAATATCGGTTACCGATGTGAATTTCCATACCGGTATATCTAGAAGTGAAGCATGTATTTTTACGAAAAAAACACTAGAAATCTTAATATAAAACCGGTACACATTTTCTATGTCTTGTTCATGAAAATATTCTTCAAAGGCCAAAGAGAGAGGTGCGTTAAATGTACATCTTGTAAGAGAATATAATTTTTCTTCTGACATTATTATTATGACCTCATCTGTTAAGTGGTGAACTTTTCAAATTTCAAAATTATAAAAAGAATTTCGTGCTACTATCAACAGTCAAAACGGACTCAATTAGAAATTCTTCAAAAATATCTGAAAAATTCAAAATGAATACGTTTTTTGATAAATGTTGGGTGGATAAGTCCAACCAAGATACGAATACCAATTTCATTTTTCAAAAATACCAAAACACCATCTTAAATGAAATGGATGCAATAAAAAAACGTAATGAAATAATATAAAATGGGCGTGCTCCATCTAATACTTGAAACCTACTACAATATGATTACAGTTACGTATCGTTGCAAAATACTAACATGAAGCCAAAAAGAATCAAATGAAAAAGCCATACTAACCTCTGCTATTCTTATACGAACTGCGCCTTCCCAAAGTTTGATTCGCACTTTGACAGGGCGACATTCCCCTGCTATCGTCAGGGGAATCTGAAATTCACCAACACCTCTAGTCACCAACAGTGCAAAAATCACCTAACCCCACCAACATGCGCCTAACTCACAAGATAACTGTTTATAGATTTTAATTAATTCAAAATAATTAAGATAATATCTTGGTGTATTTGCCAATTTGATTTTATTATGAACTTGTGACAAGACAACACTCGTGGTTGTCATACAAACTTCATTATTACTATTGTAGATGGTGCATTTCTAAATTTCTAATTGGTTTTGTGCTTTTCTACATGAGCGGTGAAATTTCAAACGTTATTATTTCGAAACTAAGAGAATTTGGACATTTCAGAGTTGTCAACGTGTTTATTGATTAATTTGCAGGTACAATTGAAGTTTCATGACAAAATATATTGTTTCTGACATTACAGCGACAAAATTTTCCTTTCCCTGCCATTTTGGCTCGTATTCATAGTTCGCCTTAAGGGTGAGTGAGAGTTTTTATGGCCCTTATGAATACTAGCCTTAAATGTGACCTCAACTGTTACTCACCCTCAAGGGCGAACTATGAATACAGCCCTAGGGTGCGCTGTATCTGACAGCAGAATTTGAATTCTATCATTAAGTGTCAAATTATTGTGTCTGATTTAACCTTAAAACGTTATTTGACATAAAAAACGATGGGAACGACATACGAAATGTTTAGTCCGTTCACGAAAGTTTGAGCCGTCGGTTGGCCATGACAATTTGGCATATTCCACTGTGTAAATAATACAATTTTCGGTTATGTTTTTATTTTCTTGTCAGATTGATACGCAATGTTGTCAATATTGCATAGAGTTCTCTGATAACTCGCAAGCTCGTCGAACGAGTCCAGGCACATTCGGCAACGTTGATTTTATTTTACGTTATGATAGTAAACACTGTCAACTTCAGATAAATACACAAACGTCTACTATGTGCTCAAACTTTCGTGAGTATCTCAGCTGGCTTATTACGGAAATTATCGCCAGTCAGATCTCACAGTTTTTCACTTATAAGTGATTCGACAATCACTTTTAAATATTCCAAATGTACTGAATAGAGCATTTTTATGTTCCGTACAAATATGAGTACGCCAAGAAAATGAGAATTAATGATGCAAATGCATTTTTCACAAAACTTCAGTCTGAACTAGAAAATAAACCATAAAAACACGTTAGAAAACTTATCGAATTCAAGCTATTTTTTAATTAACCGCCATGGATATTGCATTGCTTATATCAAACTTACACCAATAACTTCAAATTTTTAACACAATAGTGAGAAAGCAAAAACTTTATAGCAACGATATGATTAATCTAAAGATCCTGAAAACTAAAAAATAAATAATAATAATAAATGAATAAATGGAAAAGACACATTGAAATTCAATCTCTACATTTTAACATGTTGGTGGTGTTGAAAAATTGAAATACTCATAAGTTGATTCCCCCCCAAATATTTTCACTTTGAAATTTTCATACTGTGCAATTTGTAGCCAGACGAAAGAATATTTTTTTATCATGTCTTGAAATCTGTGCATTTAATAAGTATTTGAAATATACTGCCCATGGAAAAAAGTAAAAAAAATCAATTTTATATTTCAGATTTCAAGACATTTCAAAGATTTCATTGCAGTGCACTTTATACCTACAGCTAGGTTTCTGCAAACTACTAAAAAAATATACACAAAACAAAAACACACCTCTGTACAGCATACCATTGCTCAGACTTCTATCAGCCAAACTATCCTGTGAACCTCTATAATAGTCACGTTTCAATGTTGACCGTGGCGAGAAAGTATTAGCTGAATGGGGAGAAATAAAAGAAAAATCAAACATGCAAAGCTGGGATAAAATAATAATAAAACATAGAATCTTGTATACTTAATGTTTTGCAAGAAAATATTACTCATAATTCCCATAAAGCTTTATGCTTCGAATTAGTTTAAGAATTAACATTAAAAAGAATTTCCAATAATTAAGATTTTTTTCAAATTATTGTCAATATTCAATGGATAAACTAAATTTTTCCATGTCCTTCATAAACAGAATCTACTTAAAGGAACACGAGTGGTAATGGGCATTTCCAGTACGTTAAAATATGAGATTTTTCATGCGACAGCATGAGTAGTGTTGAAAATACAGGGTGTCCCAAAACTCGACGTCAACCCGGAACCGGGTGAAAAGGCGAGTAATGCTGGTTGTCAGAAAAATATAGAAAAAAATCTAAATTGCATGATTTTAAAATAATGAACATTTAAAAAACACGCAAAATTCCACACCCTGTGACAGTCTTTTCGCTCCTGTTGCCACAAATATCAACTTTTTCCAACTTTTGTTTTTGCTGTGTAACCTTGAATAATGCTTGTCTAAACTGTAATCAAAATTTGGATACCAGCTGCTCTAGGTTTCATGAAAATAGGGCTTGCTCCTCAGAAAAAAAAATCAAAATAAACAATTGCCCAGTTTCAACTGACTGTATTGAAAAAAATGTGCTACGCTAGTTTGGCAGGTTTTGTCAAAAGTTGGCGCTTTTAATAAGGATTCCAAAATGGTATAATACTTGTTAAACTGTAGCTGCCGTAGTTCAAATTTATTTTCGATTGCATCTGAATACACTTTTTCTTAAACTGCTTCCCACTGAAAAAGTCCAATGGATTCAAGTCCGGTGAACGGGCCGGCCACCAGATTGGACCAGAACATCCGATCCATCTTCACTTAATTCGCCAACTTTTGACAAAACATGCCAAACTAGCGTAGTACATTTGTTTTTCAATACAGTCAGTTGAAACTAGGCAATTGTTGATTTTGAATTTTTTTTCTGGGGGCAAGCCCTATTTTTATAAAACCTAGAGCAGCTGGTATCCAAATTTTGATTACAGTTTAGACAAGCATTATTCAAGGTTACACAGCAAAGAAAAAAGTTGGAAAAAGTTGATATTTGTGGCAACAGGAGCGAAAAGACTGTCACAGGGTGTGGAATTTTGCGTGTTTTTTTAAATGCTCATTATTTTAAAATCATGCAATTTAGATTGCACCAAAATACTTTGAAACTTTTCACTTTACCAAGTGAAAATTAATTATGTTGCATAACATTTCCCCCAAGATTTAATTTCTGCGAAGTGTTTTTCACTTTGCACTTGCGTTTCCACATTGCACTTTCCAATTATGAATGCGTTTCTTGCAACATTATTCATTTGAAAAGTGTGAAGTGCAAAGTGAAAAGTTGCAAAGTGCAAAAGGCCCCTGATCGTTTGAATTTGCTAACTAATTCCTATGATTTCAATAATTTTTCATCAAAAACCTGACTACGGAACAAAAAAATTAATCGCAATGATTTTCTGAGGGTCCATTATTTCTAAAATGATTTTTTTCTGGAAATGCCCATTTATGTCATGTAGTAAAGTTATTAGATACCTAGTAAAGTAGTTTTCTATATCGTCTATACTTTTGTTTGCTAGAGGTTCTGGTCAATATTTGATCAGTAAAAATATAAAAATAAAAATATTCAAAAGCACAACATCAAGCTGTGAAATAATGCGACAAACACTGCTTCCTAACGAGGAAAAATATTTTTGCAGAAACTCACCTGTGAGGTTAGAGGTAGAACCCTTTTTCCCCCTGCTTGGCTGTAACATACCTTCGGCCATCTCAACCGAACCACTATCATGTGAATCGTTTTCGGTCTAGGCCTGACAGAGGCTTTGGGCCTTATTTTTGGAGTTGGTTTCATCGCAGCCATGTACTCTGATTTATCGATGCTTTTACCCTAGAATTATTCAAAAATGTTAAGAAACAATAAATATTTTATTTATGAGATAAAATTTGTATTCATGTTTTTTTTTAATTCTAGAAGTGATGATTTCAATTTTAAATGTCATGAACGGCGATATCAAAGAGAGAATATCCAGTTTTAATTTATTTATAACTAGCGGACCCAACAGACGTTGTTCTGCATACACAAAAATTCATTCAATTCGATCCAGCCGTTTAGTTGCAGAATAGATCAATAACCTAGATAACGACTACAGCGCCATCTGTTGATCTGATTTGTGATCATAAACATACGGGCATCAGGCAATCCAAAATACATTAATTCATACATCATAGGTTTAAAATTTGTAAAATATGGCATAAGTAAAAAATTGTTGTATAATATGTTAGTTGATACGTTATTTTTGATTAAAATTTTAAATTTTCGATCCACTCGATGTAACTTCACTTTTTGTTCAAATGTTATAACCTATAAATATGTATTCTATGACTGCTTGATTGGTCGTAAGAAAAGGAAAGCCTTTTATTTTTTTCTGAACAATTTTTACAGGAAATATTTTGTTGTATAAACCTTGCCCTAGCAATTATGAACACAACAAAAAAAGAATTATCCAATTTGGTGCAGCCGTTTGAAAGATATTGCATTTGACGGTAACCATAGATCCTGTTTTATTAATATAGATTATATATTATAATTTTTTTTCGAAATTAATTACAGAAGTATACAACCTAAACTCACAGAAAGGAGGATTTATAAGCCAAAAAATGCACTAGTTGGGTAAGTTTTCTTTCAGGTTTATTGGTAAGTATAAGGTTCTACATGACTTGAATGTTAAAACTACCAACTACGATTTGGGTTTTCGAAAGTACGTCCTCTTTGACTAAAAGCATCTTAATAAATTACTCCATCAGAAATGCTCTATATGAAACCAGAACGGAATTCGCTACTACCGAAGAAGTACACGTTTTAATGAATTTTAAATATTGATATGATTTTGCCACGAAGAGCTGAAAGTATTTGTGCGATTGCTTATCATATAAGCTTTTATTTATGTAGCTGGAAAAAAATGAAACGGTGGGTTCTGAAGTTCATCAAAAAAACTGAATTTTGATAACACCCATCATATCGATAAAGAAATTATGACCACCATACCATATCAGAAAAACCATCAAATTATATTTTCAGCTTCCGGAAAAAGTATCTATGGTCCAAATAAATTCTCCCATCCAAACAAGAATATAAGGAGATGAATTTGTCCACATTGAATTGTATAAACTTGTGTTGCCATTCGAAATTATAATAATTTTCAAATTTCAAAAGGTACTTACTAAAGACCAGTAAATGTAGGACATTGTGAAAAACTGAATTAACACACTGCCATGGAAGAAAAAACTAAATTTCTGAAGAACTTTCCTGAACTAGAAGGAATTAATGAGAAACATCTGTACGCCAAGAGCAGAAATATCCGAAATATGAGTGAGAGTAGAAAATAGAAAGCTGCAATAATATTCAGAAATAGAATTCCTTCTTCTTCGAATTCCAAGTTATTTATAACACCCCTTATTTAGAATGCGGGTGTGAAGGTGTGAAAATGTTTTAACAGGCGCTCTGAGCGCAAAATTCAAACCGGAGTAGCGTATTCCTGACAAGTGGGACATTTCATTCTAGCGCTTAATGTATGCCTGTTGAAAACCACTTGCGGAGAATCAGAATTTAGTGCATGAGCCTCGAAATGTGAAGATTTTCTAGATTTTTTAATAGGCACATTCTTGTGCATAACGAATTGTTGATCAGTGATCTATTGAACTGAACGTCCGCTAGGTTGGTAAGGCGGCTCGGCGCAGACCGGAAATGTGTGTCAGAAGTTGGAACGAAAATTGACAAAGTGCGTCCTTTAGGTCCGAAACGTGGCGTGGTCGAGGAGGTCGAAATACTTCCGCGCTGCATTTCGACCATTGAAGGCCTTATATTGAATTGGTTTCCAAAAACTTTTATTGTTTATTGAGTTTATAGGTTTCTACCTCTACTCATACCTTCATATAATAATAATAATAATAAACTGAAAAATACAGAATCATTCTGAAATTAATCGAATCAGGTGTTCAAAAAGATTGCCGGTTACCGCTTCGCAATACCTGAATACCTAATCCGATTAAAACATTCCCTTCTAGTTAAGTTTAGTTTAAAAAAGGGTTACAGTTCACTGCGACCTTAAGGTCTATTGTGCCCTCTTACAGAGCTGTTCTGGCCAAACCCTTCACAGCTCGCCTTCCAGTTCCAGAGATCTAATGAAATCTAATATCTGTGAAGGCTTCAACGAGGCTAGTTCCTCACTCTTACAAGTTTCTCGCCCAAGGCATTCTCTCCTTAGGCTCGCAATGCCAAGGCATTCCGTGACTAGGTGAATGGGGGTTTCCTCCTCCTCCCCACAGAACCTACACTCATCAGTGTCCGATAATCCCATCCTCAACAGGTGCTTCCTGAGACGACAGTGTCCTGTAAGAAAGCCAGCGAGGAGGTGTAATTGCTTCTTTCCAAGATCCAGATATATTTTGGATCCCGCTGTCTCAAAGTTCCGGAAGAACTTAGTGGAATGATGCATCTCTAGGAGATTCCGCCAGAGTTTCTTCCTCTCGGCTTTCTCCTTCTCCAGAAACTCCTTCTTATAGGTACATTTACATATACCACAGAATGGTTCTGGGCCAATGAGTGACATTCGTTCGCCCTCTATGGCAAGTGTATTGGCCACTTCGTTCCTTTGATTCCCGAGTGGCCGGGAACCCAGATTGAAAAGACGTTATTCTTCTTGCCCACCTCATTGAGTTTGTTTCGGCACTTCCAGATCATTTTAGAATCGATGACGTAGTAGCTCAGTGCTTTAATAGCAGCTTGACTATCTGAGTGTATGGCTATATCGCACTTCTGATAGTTTCTTTCTAGATTTATATTAGACATCTTTCAATACCTAATATTTTCGCTTGAAAGACGCTCATACAGGAGCCTAATGAGATTGCACACTTGGTACTTGGCCCGTATATCCCAGCGCCTGCTCCTGTAGAGGTTTTGGAACCATCTGTATACCATTTTACGGTATTTTCTTTGAGATTGTAGACGGTGTATTCCCGTTTCCACCATTACTCAATAATTCTAAGGCCTTTTAGTAGTGAGCCTTCGAATTTGGCTCAATTATTAGGACTATGTTATTAGCATAGCCTACACATTCGAATCCAATCTCCGTTAGCCTGTGTAGTAGTTCATACACTACTAGGCTCCATAGGAGGGGAGATATTACTCTACCCTGAGGTGTCCCACGAGTAGGCGATGTTTCAGCTATTCTCGTCGATAACACTTCATACATCCATGGAGTGAACAAAACCATTATCAAATGGATTCCCTTCTAACATTTATCAAAATTTCTGGTGCTACAGGGTTAGCACAATTAATTTTTTGTTTCAACTGAACTGAATTTATAAACCTGTGAATTTTTGTCTGAAGTGAACCCAGAAAAACTGTCGATTGAAGTCAAGTCCGGGATCCTGCTGGCCACGGTATGGTAAAGGACCCACAATATTATTTGACAAAAAATCGACCAAAATATTCAGATTTTGGGGATATTGTGTACGTACTGGCACACAAAATTTTTTTCCGTAACCCAGTCATCTGGGAATTTTTTTACCGTGTTGTCAATTTATAGGACTCGTGTTTTTTTCGAAACATGCCTGTAAACCTAAAGTTGCCTCCACGCAGCCAAGTAGAATCTGTTCATAAGCGCAGACAACATTCCATCGTTGCGAACTCGTTCCGTATGTTTATTCCGTATTGGGATAATTCGTTTACCGCTCCCTCACACTGATACTAACGGCTTGCGTCTGTTACAGACGCAGACTGATTTGGTAGCAGTTTATTGTTGCTTAAGGCTATTCCAGTAATTATAGCTAAGGCAAAATTACGAAAATGTCGTATTATATTCAGGAATTGGTAAACCTATTGTTTACTTCACCCCAGTGCGGCAGTGAAACGCTTTCCATCTCACCCTAATGTTGGTTTATAACAATGAAGTACTATTCACGCGTAGGGGTACCTCTATGTTTACTTCTTTCTCTGAGTGCTTGACTGTATGATCCGGAACGCCAATTTCTTGAGAAATTTGGGAGCTCGAAGAAAGCCATTTGATTCTAATAGGGCACATACATTTAGTCCTTCTCTAATAATTAATAAATGGAACTAGAAATTCTATTAGGTGAAGTCGATTACGCTTGCGCTGCTGAAAAACTTAGTAAGGGAAATGAGAGAGGGTGTTATCGTTCTTTCTCACACTTACTACTTCCTCTATGCAGCTCTTTTCAATACAGTATTCCTACCCGAAGATTTGTATTTGTCAGACCTGTCACTGAACTACTCCTGAATGGCTGGATCAATTTGAATTAATTTTTGTATGCGTTTGGGTGGCGTCTGGATGGTTTAGATTCACAAATCAGTCCGGCAGATGGCTCTGCTCGGTTTTTAGGTTATTTCTCTCATTTCATACATTGCTTATTATTCTAATCACTTGAAATATCATACAGGATTTTCGACTCCCATTAGTAAGTTAATTAGTTGGACAGTTCTCACAAAGTCGCTTAAAACGTAACGATTTTTTTACACAAGAATTCGCGAATTTGAGGTAGAATCATTATTGGAGATGTAAACTTTGAAAACAAACTTGTAGAAAATAACAGATATTTCGAAAATATTAGCAGATTGGTTTCTACAAATGACAGTTCGAAAAAGAAAATATGAATTCTGAATTAATAAAAAAGTTTTACGACTGATGTTATTTTTCATTTTCTATAAGGCGAGCGAGTGAATTATAGCCTAGGAGTATCAAATAAAAAGAAATCTAATGATCTTAAAATTATAAAAAAAAAACGCTGAAACTATGTAGTAGAATACAAGGAATTAGTTTTTGATTTCTTTCTGGTTGGATATTGTTTGATCAGAAAGGATCTATTAGCACATAATATAATTATATCACTTACCTCTCTTTCGGCTTCTTCGAGTGCTTTTTTCAACTTATACTGTTCAAAAATAGCAGCTCGTCTAGCAGCCATTTCTTCTTTCCTTCTGGCTTTTTCCTCTTCCTTGGCTTTTTCTTTTTCCTTCTTTAATCTAGCTTCTTCTTCTTTCTTTGCCTTTGATTCTTCTTGTTGTTGTCTTCTTTGCAAAGATAACATCATTATCCTCTCTTTCTTCTTTTCTCTTTCATCTTGCAAATCCTAAACAAAATAATTCCATTAGTACGTGTATTCTCAAATGAAGTTTTTCACTCTGCTATCCCATTCTTAAAAGAGTTTTTAAATGCAAATAATACACTCTAATAGATGTTTGGTGTATAGTATACCAAGTTATGTCCAATAAGAATGTTGAAATTGTTGTTGAAATTATCAATAACTGAAAGATTTTGAAGTAAATGTTTTTTGCTTATGGTTCCCATATGATTTAATTAACTTAACAGAGGTGAAAATTTATCTAATGCTTTATGATTTCAGAGATATAAAAATCAGAGGTGGTTTGGACTGAATGAAGATAGGAATGATTCATCTATAAATTTTTGATTCCGATCTAGCTCTGAAATTGGGCAATCTCAAATATCATTACTGCCAAGAGACTTTTAAGAACTTTATCTTAAAAGTCTCTTGGCAGTTCAGAACTCACATTTGTTTTATTATTCATCCATAAAAATGAATGTATATTTCCGAAGTCATGTTTGAGACATCGAACGATTCTTCTTCTTTCTAAAATATTCAATATTTTCGGAAAAATACAAAATTATTAGACGACTAATCAATTTAAACTTCTATAGAAATCTGGTCATAATCAAAGAATTACTCCACTGTAAATTAATTTTCGATAGAAACTGTCTTGGTTATGACACTTCGGTAGAGATGTTTTAGCCGAGATTGAGAATTAATAGTTATCCCTGATTTTGGGTGAATATAACCTAAAATACAATATTTTGGAGATATAGTCCGTTCACGAAAGTTTGAGCCGTCGGTTGGCCATGACAATTTGGCATATTCCACTGTGACATATTGAAATTTTAGGTTAAGTTGTTTATTTTCTTGTCAGATTGATACGCAATATTGTCAATATTGCATAGAGTTCTCTAGTAACTCGCAAGCTCGTCAGACGAGACCGGATACATTCGGCAACGTTGACTTTATTTTACGTTATGACAGCAAATACTGCCAACTTCAGATAAATAAACAAACGACTACTATAATAGTCCGTTCACGAAAGGTTGAGCGATGAGCGCATAGTAGGCGTTTCTTCATTTATCTGAAGGTGGCAGTATTTACTGTCATAAAGTAAAATAAAGTCAACGTTCCGAATGTACTCAGCCTCGTTCGACGAGCTTGCGAGTTATCAGAGAACACTATGCAATATTGATAACATTGCGTCTTGTCAAATTTCGAGTTTGCACATGCGCAGATGATTGAAGGGGCCATCGGAAATGGCAACTAGATTGCTTCTTTTTTAACTTTTATTTAACGTTAGGAGTATAGAGTTTTATAGGTATATGGTTAGTTATCTGAAGTTGGCAGTATTTGCTGCGAGTCATCAGAGAACTCTATGCAATATTGACAACATTGCGTACCAATCTGACAAGAAAATAAAGAACATAACCTAAAATTTTAATATACACAGTGGAATATGCCAAATTTCCATGGCCAACCGATGGCTCAACCTTTCGTGAACGGAGTATATGCGCTCAAACTTTCGTGAACGCACTATACAAAGAATACCGATTAGGTTAATCAAATGTCATTATACAGTAGAGACTCGATAATCCGAATCAATTAATACAAGGGATGATCCGGATTAATGAGGAATCCGGAATACCGCGTCTTACAATTTAGTAAAGATGCAATTTAAAAAAACGGTTGAAATAAAAATAGGCTTCATTATCGAAACCATAACAAATATATTATTTGGATTAATTAGATATTTTTTGTTTTCTACTGTAAGAGAAAAAGAATGCTGAACAATAGCTTTCTCCTGTATATCTTTCAGAAGCTGAATATCAGTAATTGCCATGAGTTGTGGAATAAACAGACTGCATCGAATTGATCTATGCTCTAAATGCATTTGCTAACATTATCCCCGTCTTCGAGGATCGAAAAATATGTGCTAAAAGGCCTTTTCGGTATTTCAGTTTTGTTAATTTAATATCATTATGATCCACATGCTGTATCAAAGCTGTATGGTTTAGAGGTAGAAACATTCCATTCCATTTCACTAATTAATTATTCTTGTCTGACTTTTTTGTCTTATACCATTGAGGACTATTATATACCAAAAGAACGCACGATCGTCGTCATAGAAATTGAGTTACGACAAGTTAGAACCGTAAACCACGTATGCAACGATCGGTAATTCGGATTATTGAGTCTTGCAATCCGGATTATAAGGACATAATACAATCTTGACGGCAATCCGGACTACTAAATATCCGGATTATCGTTCTCCGGATTATCGAGTCTCTACTGTATCTAGAATTTCAGTTCATCTTTGACATGTATCGTAGAATCTAAACCTGTTGGAAAGAAGAATTTAATAAATTGATATAATAAAATATTAGAAAGGCGATTACTTCCAACCGGGACAAATCTTCCTCAAATTGTATGGGAATAAAAAGAGCCATAATAAAAATCACATAAACTCACGGGATCAGGATTCTGCAATTCATTTCCTATAATTATGGCCGACGCTCCTTGCACTACCCGTCGTTCTTGACTAGCTTCACTCTTATCTCTCATCCTCTCACGTTCAGCAGCCAGCTGCATCTTCTGCTCGTGCTCTTCACGTTCTTTCCTCTGCCTGTCTTCTTGCAGTTCTCTTTCCAACTGTTGCTTCCTTTCTAACCTTTCCTGTTCTCTAGCATGTTCCAGCCTCCTGCTACTAAAACTATTTTCATCCGAATCGACGAAGCTCCTCTCTTTCTTCGGCGAACCGCGTTTCATTCGGAGAGGTGGTTTGGGACGTTTTGGCTGTTCGTCATCGAAACTTATATAGAAACCTTTTTGACTAGTGGGGTCGTTATCGAGACTACTGACTTCGGCGATTGGTATTTCCTTAGTTTCCCTACAAGGTGGGGAAGATGGCTGAAACGAATTCCTTGAGATTGCTGGTCTTGTGGGTGAAGGGATGCGGTAGGTTCTGGTACCAGATGTTATATTGAGTCTACCGATACCTGAAATCAAAAGAATTCTGAGTGATACTTTAACCTCAATTGTTAGGGTTTTCTTCATTGCATACAAAATATCCTTAGCAACTAATCAGTCATCATAACAGTATTTAGTACTATTTAGACTTAATGGATACGACCCTCCAACCCCAATGCAATCGAAAACTGTTGCTGTATACACAGTCAATTTTTTATTTATCTTCAATACTAAGAACAAACTTGTCGCTTAATTTTAACACTTTGCCTGCCACGTCAGTCGTATACGACTGACACTCGATCCTCAGTTTACGCCATCTGCCGAAGGCGAAATTGTTCTGCCAAGCCAGACATGCCCTGCGATATCTAGTTAGAGTAGAGTGAAAAACAGATACCTGTAGTCAGAAAGAAGCCGAGACACTCGATTTGCTCCATATATCAGGTAAAATGACACGAGCTGTCAGTCAGATTTGACTGCCAAAGCCTGAATGTGGTGTTCGATTGTCAGTCCTGCATGACTGACACAGCCTACCAGAATATTGACCTGAAAACTGTATGGCAGCCAAAGTGATAACAACAATCAAGGTTGTTTCCAAATTTATTTAAAATTACGCGAAAAGTTTGTACTCACTATTAATTCGAACACCTAAATGTGGTTGTAAATCAAAGGGGAAGAGGGGGCTGGCAAATATTTTCCTAAACTTGTTTCCACATCGTAACAAAATTTTAGCAGAGAGTTGCCCATCTATACAGGGTTTTCCTTTTAAGTTATTATTATTATTATTATTAGACGTTTTAGGAGAACTAGTGAATATTTCGTTCTGAAATTTTTGGAGCAGCCTTGAGGGTGAAGGAACTCTTATTTTAAATGGAACTACCTATATTTTCATTTATGTATCGATTCAATACCAAATTTGCAGTATAACCCACTAAAAAAAAATTCTCTGCTATGCACTGTTGCCAAGTTATTCAGAAATTCCTGAAACTTTTGGTATTTGCATTGCCAGTTTGGAAATGCAATATCTCGATTATTTTTTAGCGAAAGGAACCAAAATCAGCAGTTTCATAGTAAAGACTCCATGCATTCATGTGGTATATTCAGTATTTTGATACATCGTAAGGTTTTTCGAAGATATTGCTGCGAAAATGTAAAACTCAAAATTGAAATATTTCGAGATTTCAAATGACAACCCCATATTTATTTTACAGCATTCGATTCGAAATGAAAAATGAATGGCAGTCTCCTTTTACACTAATTATTTATCGTGGATAGTTTTCGAATGAGATGAAAAATACTGAAATTTTTCAGTAGTTATAGTTCATGATCTATGGTTCTGTTTACGATGAAATGGTTCTATGATTATGGCGTGAATTGTTGAAGTAGATTCTATGGTTGAAATCATAAACAGTATTCGATGATCATGGATGCCATAGAAAAAAGTTTACCCATATTATTCAAACACGATTCGGGTTGTTTCACAATTCACGGGGAATGCCAAAAAATTATTGAAATGACCTGTAGGACCTTTAACAATCGTTATTCACATTTAGCACGAATGATCGGAAAGAAGTTCCAAAAATTGTTTAGGCTTTCTGTAATCCTGGCCCTATGTTCATCACCTCAACAATAGGATTCATTCCGATAATTCACTTTATAATCACACAGCATTTGTCCATTGAACATGACTATAAAAACTGAAAAATTTTCAGTATTTTTCATTTCATTTGAAAACTGCCAAAAATAAATAATAAGTAAACATAAGGCCAGGATTACAGGAAGCCTCAAAAATTTCGGAATTTCTTTCAAGTCATTCTTGCTAAATGTGAATAACGATTGTTAAAGGTCCTACAGGTCATTTGAATAATTTTTTGGCATTTCCCGTGAATTGTGAAACAACCCGAATCGTGTTTGAATAATACGGGTAAACTTTTTTTTATGAAATCCATGATCATCGAATACTTTTTATGATTTCATCCATAGAATCTACTTCAACAACACGCCATAATCATAGAACCATTTTATCGTAAACAGGACCATAGATCATGAACTATAAATACTGAAAAATTTCAGTATTTTTCATCCCATTCGAAAACTATCCAAAAAAATAGTTTGCCATTCATTTTTTAATTCGAATCGAATGCTGTAAAATAAATATGGGGTTGCCATTTGAAAATCTCGAAATATTTCAATTTCGAGTTTCACATTTCGGGGCAATATCTTAAAAAACCTTACGATGTATTAAAATACTTTGTACACCACATGAATGCATGGAGTATTTACTATGAGACTGCTGAGTTTGGTTCCGTTCGCAATAAAAATAATCGAGATATTGCATTTCCAAACTGGCAATGCAAATGCCAAAAGTTTCAGAATTTCTGAATAACTTGGCAACAGTGCATAGCAGAGAATTTTTTTCTAGTGGGTTATACTGCGAATTTGGTATTGAATCGATACATAAATGAAAATATAGGTAGTTCCATTTGAAATAAGAAAGTAGATATGCGTTTGAGATAGACGTGGCAACACTGTCGACCTGAAAATATTTTCGGCGAAGAGTTCCTTCACCCTCAAGGCTGCACCTAAAATTTCAGAACGAAATATTCACTAGTTCTCCAAAAACGTCTAATAGGCCAACTTAAAAGGAAAACCCTGTATGTTGTCTATGATACTCAGTCGCTCTGTATAATAAAAAAGCAATAAAAATACACTCGTGCAGGAAATTGAACTGCTGTTCCAACAGGTGCTGCTCGACCCTATTCAAAAAGGGGAGCTGTTAGGGGTTGCGGCTAGAGGGGTAGTGATATCAAACTCATTTGAACATCCTTATTATCCCCCTTTGAATAAAATTTACCTGTCCGAGCGTTTTTTCGTTATTATATCCCAAAGCTCAAAACTTGGGGTGGAAAGTTATGGATGATACACCCTGTAAGATGAAACACTCGGTAATTTACAAAGCTAAGATGAATTGGTCACAGTTTTGTTGATGCGTTGTATTCAAGAAGTCGTACATATGATTTGAGATTAAATAGTTTTCTTGGATATGAATCCTGAATATTTTAATTACGAAGGAAAATCAAATATGAACGAGACTTTTCGCTTTGCATGCACAATATTGGAGGAAGAACGTTCCTGATTTTTTTTGTTGTTCGGTAGTTTGGCAAGAGTAGGGGAAGCACGTGAGCTCGCCTGATCAACCCTCTCGGTGTCCACTGTGACGATGTTTTAGCAAGAGGTTAGTCCGTCAATTGTTCAAGTCAAGTATCTCGCCGCAGAAGGTGTAAAATTGGCCAAAATCTTGAGAACATTGACTGCCCATTTTCGGAGAAGAGATACTGTTGCGAGCTAGAGTGTTTGCATGGCAAAAACAGTTTGTGGAGGGTCGTGATTGTATTGAAAATGAGAGCCATGACCGCAGCGAAAAACAACAACAGCAGTGTTCGACGTCTCATTGAAGACGACAGACTTCGTACCACTTCTGAAATTACAAGTGAGGTCGGTATAAGCTATGGGAGCACTTACTCCATACCCACAGAGGAGCAAGGGTACCGTAAGACTACGTCGCATAGGCAGGAGGCTTGCTTAGCGCCTAGAGTCTAGCAAGTCATTTAAGTAGTAACTCAGTAAAACGAACGTTCTGAAATGTACGCGATGTGCCGCACTACTCGCATGGTCCTAACTGGTCGTTTAGCGACTATCCAAGTAAACATCTAGGCGCTAACTAAGCCTCCTGCCTATGCGGACGTAGCCTAAGGGTTGCGCCGGGTGTGTTCCTCGCCTTCTCATAGCTGAGCAGAAATTGCATCGTTTTCAGGTGTGTGGGTGTCTTCTTGCAAGATCTCAGGAACAAGGACACCAATTTCTCACTCACATTATCACCTGTGATAAAACATGGGCGCACCACTACAGCCCAGAGTCTAAACAAGCGAGTAACAAGTGGAGAGAACAACAAAACAACAACAAAGATCAGGAACGTTCTCCCTCCACTATTGTGCCTGAAAATCGGAAAGTCCCTACAATACATAAAAATTATCACCCACCTTCAAGTGCCTGATCATCGGAATTTCCTATGAACGAAATGTTCTGAGGTTCCATGTCATCGGCAGATGGAGCTGGTATCGGCGCATGCGTAACGCTGATTTTTCTCTGCGGTGTCATTTCCATCTGCTGGAGACTGACGGGCGCCCTTTTCACATCGTCCATCAACTGGGATATCTGTTTGTGAATCCTGTGTTGAGGTGAGGCCGACGGTGTACTGTGCGATGTTCCGTATGGAGTATTCTGCTGCTGATGCAAATATTGTTGGCTCAAGGTGAAGCTATTAGAATGATGAACAGTTCGGTTGTCGCCATTCTGATAGGGGCTACCTTGATGCCTGAAACAATAAATAATGAATGTTATGAGTTTATGATTATGCGATGTAAAGGGTTTTCCAATAAGAGGTGTTATTTTGATATTTAAAGAAAAATGCCATTTTTCAATAAAAATGATCGGATGTTTATTTCATTAAAAAGGAGAAGCTATGTCGTTAATAGTGGAAAATAACTTCAGGAAAATGACCACCACGACCACGCTTACAGGACCATATCCTTTTAATGTAATTTTCCATAACCAATCGCAACGTGGCCGCCCTATAGTCCGTTCACGAAAGGTTGAGCACATAGTAGGCGTTTCTTTATTTATCTGAAGTTGTCGGTATTTGCTGTCACAACGTAAAATAAATTCAACGTTGCCGAATGTTACCGGCCTCGTCCGACGAGAACTCTGGTTCGCAGTAAAACAAAGTGAGGTTACACTATTGTTTATTATTCTTATAATCTTATATAACAATTTGCCGCAGTTAAACATTCTAATTCTATAATCAAAATGCCAGGAAGAATTTCCGTTGAAATGAGGCAAGGTGTGAAGCGGTGTTATTTGGAATTAAAAACAGCTTATGCTTCACACACCAACATATTGGAATCGACGATCATAACGAAAGTTGCGAACATTTTCAACGTAAGTTAGAAGAATATAAGATATTTATATTAATAGAAATTGTATTTTAGATGCACATGACTTCAATTAGAAGAGTTATTAATGAAGATGATGACAAAGAGTTCGTTCTATTGGAAGACCCAAGAAGACATCCAAAATAGACGATTTTATATTTAGAAAAGATCTGCAACGACAAATTTGGAATTTTTAATTTGAAAAATGAATACTTTTCGATCAACGCACTACTGACTTATGCTAGGGAACATTTGGAGTATAACGAAGGACGTACAAAACTCTTCAAAATTATAAAGTCAATGGGGTATAAATACAAAAAGTTAATGAACGCAAAATTTTATGTGAACAGAAGCATGTTGTTGCACCCAGAATTACTTTCCTGCGAAAATTTTTACAATTTAAATCTGTAGAAAATATCAGGTTCATCTATTCGTCGATGGACCCACGAATCTGATATGAAGTCGAATCCATCGACATTAAAAAATGAAGGCAAGCGATTCACGGTGTTGCTTGCAGGAAGTAATTTTGGGTTTTTGGAAGGATGTGACTTGATTCAAAATATAATGACCGTGACTATCACAAGACCATGACAAGTGAAATTTTTCAAAATTGGTTGTTAATCAACTAATTCCAGCTTTATCAAAGATTTTATATGGGCGTTGATGAGGAGTTATTGATGATGGAAATATCCCAAATGATAATACTTTTATGTTCTTAGTATTAGTGTCCAGAATAATCAGTTATTTTGCTGGATATGGACAAAGAATTACGAATTCTCAGAATATATTCAACAGCGTTTCACAAGCTCTCGTCTGCTTCATCAGGCACCTACAAATTAGAGGTTTGAGATGTAAATCCATCAAATAGATGTGTTATATATGATTGATGATGAGTATTGGATGGATTTGTACATCTTGTCGCTGAATGAATTTGAGAATTGATAATTTTGCTCTGTCCTTATCCTGCAAAGTAATAATTCATTATTGTGAATACTATATTTACTTGTAAAACAATGAACTTGGAATCATACTTTCATTAATGAATACTTTCTGAATTGTAGGTCGTTACTGTGGTCGATAACCATTTGATTGCAACATCAATAAATTTAATTTCTCTCTCTGTCTAGGTTGTTACTGCAATTGAAGATGGTGAAATATGTAAGCAATTTTATTGTTTTATGCAACATAACTGGATTTTGAAACTTTGAATTTGGTGGTAAAATAATCTATATACCTCCATATGAACATTGTTACCTATAATCAGAAGATTAGTGGAGAGAAAAGATGAAAAGAATCATGATATGGCAGCAGCATGGACAACAAAATTTCGGAGTTTTATGATAATAATTATTATTTTTTTTACATTTGTTTTGGGTAGATTTTCACTTGAATTGTTCAAATCCTTATATCCAGTACAAATTTCGATCGTATATTTTCTCCAATTCTTTTCCAATATTTCTGTTCAAATGCATTAATAATTTAATTCTACCTTGATTCATTGTATTGTATATGGATAGTGTTGATTGATAGCTCTGTTGTTTTTTATTTCCTGTTATAATTCTTTACAATTGCAATTCTATTACCTGAAGTTACGAATACGAATGTTACATGAAATATTTTATAAATATTGATAGAAATAATTGTTGATATAATAAAGGATTCAACTCAAAGTTCTTCTTCTTCATTTAAGAGCATCATAACTATATTGAGTAAATTAACTAAACACTTGTTAAATTGTAAATCGAAAACTTCTTCAATTATAAACAATTGCATATGATCTATTTTGAATTTTTTTTATTGTTACCTTCGATTAATATTTTTCAACATTAGGTAGGTACCTACTTCATTGTAAACTATTGATTTTAGTTCAACTCAATTAATATTATTCAATAACTTCATTGTCAGATATTATTGAACATGATTTTTATTGAACTATTGAAGATATGAAATTTAACATTATTTTGAGCTCAAAGCACTTTTGCATTTACAGGTATCATTACTGTATAGATGAGTTAATTCATCAAATCCTCGATAAAGTGTAAATTGAAAAACTCGGGTTTCAGGAGGATAAATTAATACAAATTAATCCTTTCAAGCTCCTCATCCATAGGATATTCTCAAGTCCATATTTACACATCATCAACAATCATAAATATAACTGATTTTCTAGAAGATGTTATGAAGATGTGGGTTGCACTTCAAGCAAAGCATCCACATTTATTACTCTAGATATATCTTGATTCGTTTTGAGCATAAATATATAGGTACAATGTTTTCATTTTACACATAATGTTTGCTTCAGAACTTTTTCTTCAATGACTTGATTCTGTTCATTCGCACTTCTATTGATTGATAATTCTCGAATACTCCAAATGGTGGGATTGATTAAGCCTGAAACGTCGTCAACGTTCATCTGGGTTTGATTTCTTCTTTATTCCCCATTATTAAGGTCCAACATAACCACAACATGTTTTACATTATTCTCGAATTCATTTTAATATACCATTAGTTTCCATTTTTCAAACAATGATATTTTTATTCGAGTCAGGTTGTGAATTTGTAACGTAAAATTTCAATCTTCTGTCGTTCGATATTTAGAACTGTCTAAATTGCGTTATCAATTTTCAGATGTGAATTGACATGACATGTAAGAAATCCGCGATTTATAATCTTTCTTGTAATATTGACAACATTGCGTATCAATATGACAAGAAAATAACAAACATAACCTAACATTTTAATATACACAGTGAAATATGCCAAATTGTCATGGCCAACCGACGGCTCAACCTTTCGTGAACGGACTATATGCTCGATAGCTCTCGAATTCCATCTTTGAGTCTTGAATCGGCGCTGGGCTATTTGGCGTAGACCTTCTCTTTCACGTGGTCCAAAAGGAAAGAAATCGAAAGGTGTTAATTCACAAGATCTCGGTGGCCAATTGTGATCACCTCAGCAGATCATCATCAGCAGGAGCAGAGAGTTTGATTCTTGTGTTAACTGAACTTTATGAGCCTTAAGACCCATATATTATGCAAAATACGGTATAAAGACGTTTGTGGAATGTCTAATTCAAAGAACGACGAGGAATAGACAAACCTGGGTTCTTCAACACTTTGGCTACAGCAGCGATATTCTCGGCTGTTCTTGACCGACGTACACGAGTTTTATTCTTCACATCACTAACTTGTCCAACATCTCGAATTCTCCACCAATTTCTTTATTGCGGTCCGACAAGGTGCTTCAAGACGACCCAAAAATGTTCGAGTTTTACGAACCGTCTCTGCCAAATTTTCACCATTTTATAGTGAATTTTAATAATTTCGATGCGTTCTTGAAGCGGTATCGTTCCTTTTTTTATTAATGGCGTAGTTTCTTCTTGTCAAATGTCAAAAATGATAGCTTCAAACGTGATATTCACCGAAATAGCGAGCTTTCCAAAATAATAACACCTCTTATTAGAAAACCATTCATAAAAGTATTACATTTTAGGAATTAATTGCATTAATTGGTGATCCCTAAACTACAAGTTTTTGACTCTACGAGATAGAGAAAATGAATGGTACACTGCTGCGGTCATCTTTTTCGTGAAACTCTTTATGTCGTCAACCGCATTATTCTATCGTCTTGTTTTCGAGTTATTAGCCTGAATTGACATTTAGGCCATACAGGATTTCAACTTCGATCATTATCTCCATTTCTGTTTGTGCTGTAAACTTGGAACAAAAACATTATATAGGCCCTTTTTGTTAGAAAACCATTGGCTTAATCTCATTTTTGCTGAGGGGTTCCTTCCAGATTTTTGCAGTAACTTTTATTTTTCTTTAGAAACAATTATTTATATTTACTTGAAAATAATCACAGAGGTTCTCTCGTTTCAAAAACATATACTCTGTTCGCATAACATAACCTAAAATTTTAATATACACAGTGGAATATGCCAAATTACCATGGCCAACCTTAAGCTTAAAATTACGATAACGGACTATACAATATGTCATATATCGCCTTTAGATCAGTGGCAGGGTGTCTCACAATTTTCAGTGGAGGTAATGATCAATTAATTGGTATAATTTTGTTCAGCATAGGACATAAAAATTTAGGGGGCCAGGGCCAACCCTTGCTTAATGTCAATTTTGGCTTATAACTCGAAAACAAAAGAAGATAGAACAATGCAGTTGACGGCAAAATGAGTTTCTCGAAAAAAGTTGACCGCAATGTACCATTCATTTTTTTATAACTGATAGGGTTAAAAATTGTAGTTCAGGGATCACAAATTCTGACCACCCCGTACATAAAGATAAAAATAAAACATTCATTACCTGTCCGAGTTATCGTGCAACATAAACCCAGCTGGGTTTTGAGGTCTACCCCAGGTTCTCATGTTATCCGAATGATGATAATTATCCATTTGGACTGGCAGTGGAGCCTGTGCCTGTTGGGCCCATGTCCTCCTTTGAGGGGCCACAGGTTGAGGTATATGTGGAAGATGCGGAGTTGGCTGTTGATCGTGTAAGAAAAACTGAGGTTGTGCAGCGTACAAGGAATGGGGAATATGAGGCACGCTTGAAGACTGTTGCAGAGGAGCTGGATATACTGCGAATATAGGGAATGATAAGTACAAGCGAATTTATAACAGAATATTATGATTAGTGTTGGGATCACTCGAGTAGAAAATCACTCGATACTCGATTATTGAAATAATCGACACTGCTCGATTATCAAAAAAACCACTCGTCACTCGATAATCGAAATGAGACATGTGTTCTTCATTCGATTTCTCGAGCGACGGGTGATATCTTAATAATCGGGCTGTGTCGGTTATTTTAATGGTTGAGTACAAGCCCTATATTCGGTGTTTTCGCCCGGCATTAACCATAGATAATCGCGATCTTTGAGTGAATTCTCATCCGATAGTTCTTATAATCATTTTCACCAAAACTGGCATCAATTTTCGCAAATCTGAAAGAACATTTCCAGAAGTAGACACGGAAAGTTTCAATTGTTTGGCTGGTCTTTTGAACGGTATAGCATTTCCGGAAGTTCCGGAATAACCTAAATTTTGTGCATTTTCATTGCTACTGAAGAAACAGTTTCACATGGTATTGTTTGTTGTTCTGTAAGTTTAATGTCGGATGAAGCCGGTTTAAATGCTGCTTTAAATTTGAAGTACTGCCATAATAAGCCAAAACTTTTCAACAAATAATATGCAAATCGCAAATTTCTTTTCGTTATTTTTATGGAAATAATTCCATACAGCGGACTTCTGTTTTGATCCCATGATAATCATACAATACGACACACGCGAGCTTCAATTTCGAGGTATAAACAAAGTCGCAAGTCACAACGCAACGAACGTAGAGGCCGTACAGCGCTGAATGAGCGACAAGCGGTTAGCATGATCGCTTGCAACTCGGGCGATTACGAATATAACCGAGGGTGGGGATCAGGCGAAAAATCGCTCGATTATCGCTCGGTTATTTGGATCGCTCGATCATCGAGTACTCGGTTATTGAAAGTACTCGATTATTCCCAACACTAACTATGATTAAATAACAGGAAGTGGTTCAACGCGTAACATCGCCATGAATATCAATATAGTGAAAAAACATAAGAATTATGGTAATCGATTGAAATAAACCAATATTAAACTCATCCTTCGGAGCTAATCTCGTCCTCGTTCAAGACACAATGCAAGGAAGTGTTATCAAGCAGAGCACCTATGGATGGCCATTTCGAATTTCAATATTGGTTGTTTACATCAACTCCCAGCAGCTATCTTGAAAAATTGCGATCAGCTGATTTGTTTGGACTGGGGCCTATTGCACCAAATACTTTGCAACTTTTCACTTTTCAAATGAATTAAGTTGCACCAAACACATTCATAATTGAAAAATACAATGTGAAAAGTCAAAAGCACAGTGAAAAGTACTTCGCAGAATTCAGAAATCAAATGTTGGGAGGAATGTTATGCAACATAACTAATTTTCAATTTTGAAATTTGTCAGAATGCAAAGTGTGAAGTGAAAAGTTGCAAAGTAGTTCGGTGCAATAGACCCCTGGTCTCTACTTTTATCAAGATTCATTAGTGTTTTGATTTGATTCGAAAATCTGAGATAACACATTGTACTCGTTTGCATATCTTGACTCATTTTTTCAGGTAAAATACAAATCTGCTTTTCCGCATTCTTATAAATAGTGTTGGGGAATAATGGAGTACTTTCAATAACCGAGTACTCGATGATCGAGCGATCCAAATAACCGAGTGATAATCGAGCGATTTTTCGCCTGATCCCCACCCTCGGTTATATTCGTAATCGCCCGAGTTGCAAGCGATCACGCTAACCGCTTGTCGCTCATTCAGCGCTGTACGGCCCTAGGTTCGTTGCGTTGTGACTTGCGACTTTGTTTATACCTACTGCCCTCGAAATTGAAGCTCGCGTGTGTCGTATTGTATGATTATCATGGGATCAAAACAGAAGTCCGCTGTATGGAATTATTTCCGTAAAATAACGATAAGAAATTTGCGACTTGCAATATTATTTGTAGAAAAGTTTTGGCTTATTATGGCAGTACTTCAAATTTAAAGCAGCATTTAAACCGGTTCATACGACATTAAACTTACAGAACAACAAACAATACCATGTGAAACTGTTTTCTTCAGGTAGCAATGAAAATGCACAAAATTAGCTAATCCTGGAACTTCCGGAAATGCTATACCGTTCAAAAGACCAGCCAAACAATTGAAACTTCCGTGTCTACTTCTGGAAATGTTCTTTCAGATACAAAAATTGCGAAAATTGATGCAAGTTTGGTGAAAATGATAATAAGAACTATCGGATGAGAATTCACTCAAAGATCGCGATTATCTATGGTTAATGCCGGCGAAAAACACCGAATACAGGGCTTGGACTCAACCATTCAAATAACCGACACAGCCCGATTATTAAGATATCACCCGTCGCTCGAGAAATCGAATTGAAGAACACATGACTCATTTCGATTATCGAGTGGCGAGAGCGTTTTTTTGATAATCGAGCAGTGTCGATTATTTGAATAATCGAGTACTCGAGTGATTTTCTACTCGAGTGATCCCAACACTATACTTATAAATTATATTCTAGCGACTATTGGCAGTCACAACAATCAGTGAAACGCTTATGAAATAAAAAGAAAAAACCAATTAAGTGGCACATTACATACTGTTGTTTATAAATTGAGAGAAAATGAATAATTTTACCTTGAGGACTAGGAGAATGATAAATGGGAGCATTAAACGAATGTTGTGTTGTATATTGTGGTGTCATGGGCGATTGATATTGCTGTTGTTGTTGCTGTAAAACCTGAAGCTGCCTCTGCTGCTGAGCAATCAGATTTTGCTGCTGAGCAGCCTGAATCTGGTTCTGCTGACTGGTCAATCTTGTATGTCATTGTGAATATCATATAGACTAGAATCAATTCTGCAAGTGAAACAATTATGAAAAACTTTAAATGAATAAAGTGTTCAAAACTATTTTTCACTTTCTATTTGAACACAGCTGTTTGATCAAAACGAAAAGATAAGAATTACTTATACTCCGTTCGCATATTATTGAGCGCAAAGTAGGCCTTTGTTTATTTATCTTAGGTTGGCAGTATTTACCGTCATAACGTGAAATAAAGTCAAAGTTGCCGAATGTACCAGTCCTCGTTTGAGTTATCAAAGAACTCTTATGTAATATTGACAAGAATATAAACAACATAACCTAAAATTTAATTGCTTAGTCTGAAAATATGATTTGCGGAGCGAGCAAGATTATCTGTGACGTCAAGACATTTGTTGTAGAGTGAAAATAATAAAAGAACGCTCAGACGCAAAGGCTTGTCAAGTCAAAGAATTCGTAACCTCAAAAATTATATTTGCTGTCTTTCGCTCTGAAACGGTGTCTCTGCGTTCGCGATACCACATATTGTAACAACAAAATTAGTTTCATCTTTCGTTAAAACATCCAGAACATAAATAACCTAAACTGTCCTAAACTAACTTTTAGGTTAGAAATAAAATGACATTTGGAAGAGCTCTCGCTTTTGAGCGGGAGCGAATATATCTGATCTTGCTCGCTCTGATAATAAAAGATCACGATGCAGAGTGAAGTGAGCGAAGAGAGCTTAATAAAAGACCAGCTAAACGCAAGAAGTGCACGCCGAGCAGAATATTCAGACTAAGCAAATATACACAGTGGAATATGCCTGATTACCATGGCCAACTGACAGCTCAAAATTACGAGAACGGACTATATATATATAATTTAAAACTTGTCATATTTTGACTGATGATTATTGTCTAACTAATATAAAGGGTTGGGATAATGTAAGGACCCAAGTGAATATTTTTTGAAAGGGAAGGGCAATATTTATGAAGTTTTGCAGGTAAATGCAATAGCGCAAGACGCATCTGATGTACAATTTTTTTGTTGATTATAAACTTTCCGTTAAACTGGAGATACCCTCAAGTATATGCTGAAAGAGCTTGTATTTCCAATGCACATATACTGATTGTGAAAAATCTCTAAAAAGGAGGAACAACTTACTGTTCCTTCTAGAATAGCTAAATTTATGCACTGGAGACTAATGGGAATAATGTTTTAAACAAAATTAAATGTTCAAAATGACCGCCGTACATCTCCTGGCTATCCTGTTAATTCGAATTTGACACTTGGTCAACAGTTACCTCTAGATCATACTCTTTAACTTTTTTATTACTTACTATGGATATACACAACATCAATTTATTTCTCTGAAAGTTTTTTTTTTCACCGTAATGAAAAGTCTCAAAAGAAGTTGATCAATTCGATCATTCCTGGTGTAAACAGACTCACCACAATATGTATGTACAGTAGAGACTCGATAATCCGGAGAACGATAATCCGGATATTTACTAGTCCGGATTGACGTCAAGATTGTATTATGTCCTTATAATCCGGATTGCAAGACTCAATAATCCGAATTTCCGATCGTTGCATACGTGGTTTACGGTTCTAACTTGTCGTAACTAACGTAACGTTCTTTTAGTATATGATATGCACAATGGTATAAGACAAAAAAATCAGACAAGAATAATTAATTAGTGAACTGGAATGGAATGTTTCTACCTCCAAACCATACAGCTCTGATACAGCATATGGATCATAATGATATTAAATTAACAAATACCGAGAGGCCTTTTAGCACATATTTTTTCGATCCTCGAAGACGGGATAATGTTAGCAAATGCATTTAGAGCATAGATCAATTCGATGCAGTTTTGTTTATTCCATAACTTATGGCAATTACAGATATTCAGCTACTGACAGATATACAGAGAAAGCTATTGTTCAGCATTCTTTTTCCTTAAGGTAGAAAACGTAAAATATCTAATTATTCCAAATAATATATTTGTTTTATGATTTCGATAATAAAGCCTATATTTATTCAACCGTTTTTAAATTGCATCTTTACTAAATTGTAAGACGCGGTATTCCGGATTCCTCATTAATCCGGATCATCCCTTGCATTAATTGATCCGGATTATCGAGTCTCCACTGTATTCGAAATTCTTTCAAAATCTGCAGAGATATACAGGAGGTCTCATATGAATTAAGAAAGTTGAAGGTATTTCCGGCTTAACTCGAAGTATATTATCAACAATAAATTTTACAACATATGCGTTTTGTGCAATTGCACTTACCTGCTAAATTTCATGAACATTGTCCTTTTCGATATTTATTTGGTTTCTCACTTTATCTGAGCCCCTGTATAAATATAACTGAAATAATCTGTAGAACAATCTTATATGAAAGATTAAAAAAGGAACATGTGTCCGGGGTCTTTATAAATTATTGTTAGAGCGCAGTTGCCTTTGAATTATTTTCATTTTGCTGCTTATTATGCAAACCTAACACATTCATCAAATCTCTCTCAATATTTATTTCTATCTATCTTTGACATTGATAATTCAGTCACATAATTCGGCCCCCAACATGCGTAACAGAGTAATATTTATTTATTTATTAAGATTTAGGTTGCGAAACAGTACCGAGGTACCAATGAAGCAACCACAAATTACAAGTTAATTAACTCGTAATTAATATAAATAAATAAATAATCCAAAGCCAACTGCGCTGTTACAATCATTATAGAGACCCTGTATATTATTTGGTCAGTATTGCACTTTGAAGTAAATAGTAATTGCTGAATAGTAATATTTCTGCACATACTGAGCAATAGATTGTTGATACTTGTTCCATGTTCATATTTCCATTTCTGGTGTCCGTTTTGTTTCTAAAAGAGGTTGGTCATTGTCCGCCCATTTTCTTTCAACTGTAGCTGCATCATCAGTCACATCCTAAAAACCATCATCGTTCGTTTAAGTAAGTATTCAGATTCGAGAAAAAAAAACAGAAAAGTATAAGAAACTACAAGTAACAAAAACACATACAAATAACAGTAAAACTAAAAACTGAATCTTAAACAAACATCAGGCAAATACACCAGAAAAAAAAACAAATAAATTATACCTTCAAAGTAAATGGCCTCTCAGATTTAACTGAAACGGGATCTGGGGTTGGCTTTGGGACTCAGAGCCCTCGGTAGAATTAGAGTTAGAATCAGTTTCTGGAGTTTTTAGTAAGTTACCTTTACCCTGAAAGTTAGTAATATATAAGACCACCAACCACCTCTTCTGTTTTGAATTATAAAGGGTGACACAAAGTTCTTAACTAACGTGTAGTGCAATTGAATGGATCGATGAACTCTTTTGAATTTTGTGTGGTACAAATTGCGTGACTGTGTGGTATTAGCTATATGATCATAATTTTTTTTTTCGTCTGTATATCTGATAAGTGTAGTAACTTAAAAAGACAAAAATTAACATCATGATAGCTTACCTAGAAAAGTAATGAAAACAACTTCCTCTTTTCCTATTGGGTATATAAAAATAAGTTTTTGAGGTAACAAAATTGAGATTGTTAGAAAAACTATGTAGAGGACTTCACATAATATTTTCACTGAACAGCAATCATTAAAAGCTCTCCATTCTTCATAATTCAAATTTTTGACAGCAGTGACAGAGATCATAGATGCAGTCGTCATATTTCTTTGGTAAAATAATATTGATGGTTTGTAATCTTGGTCTTCAAATTCAACATTATGAAAAAGCAAAAAATTATTGAACAAGAAACATCTTTAAAATAATAAATATAAATAATAAATAATAAAGCAATTTTATCTACCCGATGATTTGAAAAACGACTTTTTGATCCTCAATACTTCATAATTTCGATTAATTTGGAAAACTCATGCATTTTAAATATTTGCGGAATATAAATTGATGTACAGTGGCGGCAAGCGAAACGTGAACAATTTTTTTTTCCTATTGTGTATTGGTCTTCATTAATATTATGTCTATGTATATCTATGATTATATCGCGCAGTCGTTGACAACAAACACACAGAATATAACTATTCTATGCCATATAAAGTCCATTCCATAGATTAATAATATAATAGTCAAAGATTATATAGTATAAAGATCGGAAACGACACAACTACAGTGTATAAAGCGCCATCTCTGGGTCAAATGTGAACTAATGTCACTATAGAAGGGTTAAAAATCTGGTTCTATGATTATAAGCAAAGATTATATACTCTATAATTTATGATTATAAGTTTCGAAATCAATATACATGGGAAATGTCATTGATATAAAAAAGTGCCAATCAATTCGTTTGCACAAATATTATTCACTTCGAACGGGTTTTGCATTAATGTCGTCTCGAAAAAAGTGGAAAAAAGATTAGTTTGTACCCTTCAGTAATGAAAATTACGAACGAGATAGTGAAACTAGATGATCAACTGGTGTTTTATGGATGTATGCAGGTAAAGCTATATCTTGGCTTGATCAACGTCAAACATCTGTTTGCTATTTCCACGATAGAGGCAGAAATAGTGGCTGGTAGTGAAGCTGCACGAAAATAAAATGGTTAAAATGACTATTCAGGAAAAGTTTTCCGTCAATTCAAACAGTGATGGTGGACAACGAAGCTGCAATTGAACTGAGCCAGTAACTGGAATTCCACAGACGCACTAAGTATATTCATATTAAATCCATGTATAAATCTTACAATAATACCCTAATATTTCTGTAATATCTTCTATAAATGCATAATAAAAATTACACATGAAATACTGAATTTTATTGAAAATTATGGATTTAAAATATAAAAATGAAACATCCTGAAGGGAATACGAATTTCGTATCAATTCTTATTACAGTTTTCTTTATATGATTTCTAATCCAAATTACAGATTTTATATAAAATTGATCTTCAGTGCCATCTCTGGGTCAAATGTGAACTAAAAAATGTAGTCGTTTTTTAGTACTACGAATGTAGGGCCGTTTCCTATCTTTCTATAATCTATGATAATAGTATTATAGGTCCATGGTCCGTTCACGATAGTTTGAGCGCATAGTAGGCGTATGTTCACTTCTATTCCGCTGACATGAATCCACTTCTCTATTACAAATTGAAGCAGCGATAACGTGGTACAATGGTACTATAAATTCACCGCGCAGGCGCCAAAACATAACCTCGAATAGTTCAAATTATGACCCGTCAAATCAAAATAACTGGAAATCATAACCTCAATTTTTACGTCTGGTCAAATCTCGAGTTTGCTCATGCGCAGATGATTGAAGGGGGCATCGGAAATGGCAACTAGATTGCTTCTGCAACTAGATTGCTTCTTTTTAACTTTTATTTGACGTTAGGAGTATAGAGTTTTATAGGTATATGGTTAGTTTCTGAAGTTGGCAGTAGGTATTTGCTGCGAGTTATCAGAGAACTCTATGCAATATTGACAACATTGCGTATCAATCTGACAAGAAAATAAACAACCCCTAAAATTTCAATATACACAGTGGAATATGCCAAATTTCCATGGCCAACCGACGGCTCAAACTTTCGTGAACGGACTATACCTATAAAACTCTACACTGCTAACGTGAAATAAAAGTTGAAGCAATCTACAGTCTATCCAAATCCGAGAGGCCAGAGTAAACAAACTAGAAACGCGATAAGGACGCTCTCATTGGTCGAAGCTTCAGGAACGCCACTTTCGACCAATAAGAGCGTCCTAATCGCATTTCTAGTTTGTTTACGCTGGCCTCTCGGATTTGGATAGACTGTAGTTGCCCCTTCAATCATCTGCGCATGTGCAAACTCGAAATTTGACAAGACGTGAAAAATTGAGGTTATGACTTTCAGTTATTTACATTTGACAGGTCATAATTTAAACTTTAAACTATTCTTGCCTCTATCAATCTATCATTCAGAGCTTTTGTTCATACTGATGAGTTGCAATATGGCGAAATTGCCAGTAATGGATGCTGTGAATATAATCTCCTTGTATGTTCTTTGAATGTTGATGAGATTAGCTCCGAAGTATGAGTTTAATATTGGTTGATTTCAATCAATTAATTACATTCTCTGCTTTCATAGTAAATAAATTAGAATGTTTTTTTTATGAGAAAACCTTTGGTTGAACTAAAAAAGAGAAGAAGAGAAGATTGCTTTTCTAGTCTTTCGAAGGTTTGTCTATCATGATCCCTTCCCTTTCGATATAGGGATATCAGAATATGTCAACACAGGCATGTTTTCACCACTCTTTGCGAGGACATAAATTTCATTTGCAATTTATTAGGGCATGATATTTTTGCAGTTATGTAACACTGAGGAATTGGTAGAAGGCCCTATAACTAATGCAATCAATCAATAAAATTACTCAAAGAATGTCGAAACAAAACTCAAATCTCCAAAATGCAATAAGGAACTGAAACATGCTTGTGATACAGATTTCATGCACCTGTTATTTACAATTGAACTGAACAAACAACTAATAAGTTTGTTCTAATACATTTAGAATCTGAATAAAATCGGAATTTCTGTCCAACTCTTGAGCTGACTACGTACGAAATTGTTCAAGGTTACATTTATTTCTAAAACACTGGCATTAGTACATACTAATTGATTTTTGTTCAAAATGATATACAGGTTTGGAAATTCACATCTGAAACATACGATATACAATGCATCAGAAGAGAATTCTTCCGTCCAGTTGCACAGATGAATAGTCGAGACAATTACGTGCTGTAACACACTGAATTTTGTTGTCTTATTGCAATATTTTAGTCTTGTCTCTCTCTTATCGTGGGGAGGAGCATAATTCATTTAGTATGGTAGGCAACAGTAAATACTTGAATCTAGTATTACAGGCAGTCTGACAATTGAATAATTCTATACGTGTACAGCAGATCCCCTACCATACTGCGATAAGAGAGAGAGACAAGACTAGGTTATTGCAATAAGTCAACGGAATTCATTCACGTGATTATCTCGACTATTCATCTCTGCAACTAGACGGAAGAATTCTCTGTCTGATGCATTGTATATCGTATGTTTCAGATGTGAATTTCCAAATCTGTATGCTCATTTTATACACCAAAAAAAAATTCCGAATCAATCCAGACACAAATCAAAATGTATTATGGAACAAACTCATAATGGATAAATACAGATGCAATCATTGAAATTAACTAATAATATTCAATGGACAAACTATCAGGGAACAAGGACGTCGCTAAGTTTCTACTTAAATAGACAGGTTTTATAAACCTAGAAGGAATAAATAGAATATGAAGAAAAATCAAGTTGGTTACTTTGTTCATAACTCAAATTTTGCTACGGGTATACTAATAAATGAAATATAATCAGAGTTGTTTCCATCTCTGATAGTGATTCTGCTATTAAATTTTTATATAGTAAAAATAAACTATGAAGATATTTATTTCACATTACAAATTTGTCAAATTTTGCATACAGTAGAGACTCGATGATTCGGAGAACGATAATCCGGATATTTACTAGTCCGGATTGACATCAAGATTGTATTATGTCCTTATAATCCGGATTGCAAGACTCAATAATCCGAATTTCCGATCGTTGCATACGTGGTTTACGGTTCTAACTTGTCGTAACTCAATTTCTATGACGACGATAGGGCGTTCTTTTGGTATATAATAGTGCACAATGGTATAAGACAAAAAAAGTCGGACAAGAATAATTAACTAGTGAAATGGAATGGAATGTTTCTACCTCCAAACCTTACAGCTTTGATACAGCATATGGATTATAATGATATTAGATTAACAAAACTGAAATACCGAAAAGGCCTTTTAGCACATATTTTTTATCCTCGAAGACGGGGATAATGTTAGCAATGCATTTAGAGCATAGATCAATTCGATGCAGTCTGTTTTATTCCATACTCATGGCAATTACTGATATTCATTCTGAAAGATATACAGGAGAAAGCTATTGTTCAGCATTCTTTTTCCCTTACAGTAGAAAAGGTAAAATATCTAATTATTTCGATAATAAAGCCTATATTTATTTCAACCGTTTTTTTAAATTGCATCTTTACTAAATTGTAAGACGCGGTATTCTGGATTCCTCATTAATTCGGATCATCCCTTGCATTAATTGATCCGATTATCGAGTCTCTACTGTATATGTTTTAGAAATAACTCAACACTAAAAATTATAAGGAATCTTTGAATATTGATGAATACATACAGGACAAAACTCATGCATTGGTTTGCTAGTAACTTCAGATTTAGAAGAACTTCGATTGAACACATGACATGTGTTATTTCTTAAGTAACTTGTATAGCGACGCCCTTGAGTAGGAAATTTTCATTCGAATTCAATCAGAAATTGAATAAAGTATATAATAGGAATAAAATATAGAAAAGTCGTAACCCCATTCGAAATAAAAAATAAATATATTGTCACAGGGTTCGGAAAATGTATGAATTATTATTACAACAAGAATCTATGTTTCATTCCTAATTCCAAATCAAAAAACAAATATCAAAACTTCAAAAATAAGGAATGAAATACTGAAATATAACTATTACTATTTGTGCCTACCTTAGTAACTGCTTGTAAGAAAGCCTGCTTTCCAATTTTTTGCCTATTCTTGTTCATTGCCAACTCTAACCTTCTCTTCTCATTCTCAATTTGCCTTCTTTTCTCTTCTAACTTCAACCTGATGTCGCTAAGCTGTGGCGTAACATTATTCGATACACCATTTTCACCGCTTCCATTACTATCCGACTTTTGCTGATTGCTGCTCTGCTGCTGCCATGTAGTTTGATTACTTGGCAACGCCGCAAAACTAGTCTTTTTTTCACTGGGTTTCTTAATTTCACTTTTTGTCTCTGTCTCGTCTCTTTCTTGCTGCATATAAACTAACTGAACTCCGCTGTTATCTTTTTTCACATCAGCGAAACTCATTCTATTCGAAACTTCACCATCGACCAAGTCTCGGATCAAATTTTCTTTATCACTGTTACTCGAGTTCATCATTTTTCTTAAAGCGATATCGTCACTACTAAGCTGCCTACGAAGAACGAATTTTTTCGGTTCCGTTGTCCTTTTTTTCGTCATCTTCATATCCGAATTGAATGGAGCCTTTCGCGTCTTGAAGTGAAGACCTGACTGCTACTGCCGGGGTGCCACTGGAAAGCGGGCGCTGATATTTTCCTACCTACGTGAACTGCTACCTATAATTTCAAACATAATATAAATGAATCAGTTAGAACGAAAAATATTAAAACAATTACATTCAGAATATCAGGAAAAAGTTAAATATCTGTCTATGTCTATGATCTATGACTTACTTGAAAATGCAGAAAATTGTAAAAGACAGCTATTACGACTAACTTCTAATAATTAATCTATTCAATATTATGTGTCAAATTAGTTCTCTGGGAAGCTTAATAATCAAACAAATTAAAACAGAATTTTTTTAAAATTCAGGAAGTCTGTTCTGATCTTATCATATCCATATCTCTATGATAAGACAGAAAAATATATCACTTCTTGCTAACGGGAAGAATGATGACCTCAGTTTGCAAAGCAGTGCGGCTTTGAAATTTTTGTCTGCTGGATTAAAGGCATTTTTAAATTATTTCATTATTTCTATATAATGGTGGCGCTAAAGGGTTCAGAGATACTATAAAGCTTTTCCAGTTTTTTTTCAGATTTGGTATATTCATCTTTAGTCACCTATTTACGCCAAGCAACAGAGCTACAAATGATTAGTTTTTTGACAAAAATACTACCTGGAAACCACCTGTGCCATTCCGTGCAGGACACTCCGTAGTTTATTCCCACCATGTCCTCAACACGAAAATGCCATTTTTTTATTTGTTATTAATAAAAAACAACAAAAATCCCGTTCTTTTTAGTGTTTTCGTTGCAAAATGGAAACCATTGATGCAGTGATAACGTTGCAATGGGATGAATTGTAGAGAATTACATTGTGAAGAGAATGGTGGGTCAAACGATCCGATCGAATAATTGAAACTGGAGAAAAGCGGAAAAAAACGGAAAATTACGTGTTTTTTTCTTTAACTCATAACTCTGCCATTTTGCAATATTTAAAACTGAAACTTCACACGATAATAGCTATTGACGTGAAATTCATGTGTGCAAAAATTGGATTCGGTCGGATAAATAGTTTTCACATAATTCCCATTTGAATTTTTTTTTTGACATATTTTCGCGAGAGCTGGATGCGTTTGAGGTCGTCCGATTGAAATTAAAAAAATTGATTTGGAAAGAAGACGTGATCAGTAACAAAACGTCTATTCTGATTTTTCAATAAAACGCGTTTAAGTGTGTTAAAACTATTGAGAACATGAGGGAAAACGGCCGACCGAGCGAGAGCGGTCGAGTGGAGAGGAAATAAGCGAATCGAGGGGAAACGTATATGACGTGTACAAATTTGGTGCGCTCTCCGCGCAACAATTCTAAGAATTTTGTACACGTCATATACGTTTCCCCTCGATTCGCTTATTTCCTCTCCACTCGACCGCTCTCGCTCGGTCGGCCGTTTTCCCTCATGTTCTCACTAGTTTTTAACACACTTAAACGCGTTTTATTGAAAAATCAGAATAGACGTTTTGTTATTGATCACGTCTTCCTTCCACATCAATTTTTTTAATTTCAATCGGACGACCTCAAACGCATCCAGCTCTCCGCGAAAATATGTCCAAAAAAAATTCAAATGGGAATTATGTGAAAACTATTTATCCGACCGAATCCAATTTTGGCACACATGAATTGCACGTCAATAGCTACTATCGTGTGAAGTTTCAGTTCTTATATTGCAAAATGGCAGAGTTATGAGTTAAAAGAAAAACAGCAATTTTCCGGTTTTTTCCGCTTTTCTCCAGTTTCAATTATTCGATCGGATCGTTTGACCCACCATTCTCTTCACAATGTAATTCTCTAAATTCATCCCATTGCAACGTTATCACTGCATCAATAGTTCCATTTTGCAACGAAAAAACTAAAAAGAACGGAATTTTTGTTGTTTTTTGTTATAACAAATAAAAAAATGGCATTTTCGTGTTGAAATCATGGTGGGAATAAACTACGGACTGTCCTGCACGGAGTGGCACAGGTGGCGTCCAGGTAGTATTTTTGGCAAAAAACTAATCATTTGTAGCTCTGTTGCTTGGCGTAGTATTATTTCATGTAGCACAGCCTTTGACAATGTATTATAGTTAATCTTTTCGACTGATTATGAATGCCTCTTATCTCGAAAGTATGGCAGCAACTTTTTTAAGCTGTAACCATCTATCCCGTCACCTTCTGGTGAAAATAGTCTAAAAAATTCAAAAGTTTCATTAACGTGTTCTTGCATATCTTCATGTGACTAACAAGTTTTCACTGTAGAAGAAACGAATACTTACTTCTTTATCTGGATTTCTCCCTATAAAATTCAAGTTATCTTGACTACCTCCAAAATTTTCTATTGTTAACTGAGAATCGTCACTAGTAGAGTTTCTTCTAGATCTTCTACCAGAATAAGTATTCGTCCTAGAATCTTGCCAATTGCTAGGTCTCCCGGCTGGTACAGTACTAGGCCTATTAGAATATTCCCCCCTGCCAAGTAAAGAAATATATGCACTATTGAAGTTACAGTAACAAAAGAGTTAAAAAATAGTCATTTATTATACAAGGGAAAAAAGTAAAATAAAAAGTTTTTTAGATGAGAAACGGTCATCTAAATCTACAAATTGATATCACAACTCAATAGCATCGATCTAGATTCTGCACCTAATGATACTATTCTACAAATCAATGATTGACCTAACCTAAGCTTTCAGCCTAGTTTTCTCAGAAATAAATGTTTTAGTCCGTTCACGAAAGGTTGAGCCGTCGGTTGGCCATGGAAATTTGGCATAATTCCACTGTGTATATTAAATTTCAGGTTATGTTGTATGTAGACCAGGACAGGGTAGACCACGGTAACAACTGCCATTCAAGAACGTTACTTGAGAGTTTTTTCGTTGAGACAACGGTTTGCAACTGCTCGGCTCCTTCAAAATCAGCTTGAGCAAACTCATGGTTTGCAAATTAACACTCAGACAATAAGAAATTGACTCAGAGAATATGATTTGAGGCCTCGTGTCGCGGCAAGAGGCCCAGCTCTTACCCCAGCCCATCGAAGGGCGCGGTTGGATTTAGCGGGAGAGTATATCCATTGGGAAGAGGCTGATTGAGAAAGAGTTCTCTTCACAGATGAGTCTAGATTCTGCCTCTACCATTGTGATCGACGTTCCCTTGTATACAGACGTCCACATGAAAGATATGCTCAGTGCAATTTCCTGATTACTACTGGTTTCGGGGGAGGATCGATTATGGTATGGGGTGGAATATCTTTGACTGCTCGCACAGACCTAGTGGTCGTAGATAATGGAGCTATGAATGCTGATAGGTATATAGGGAACATTCTAAGAGCAATACATTGGTGAAAATTTCATTTTTATGGACGATAATGCCAGACCCCATCGTGAGCGCATCGTTCAGGAGTACCTTGAAGAGGTTGAAGTCTCTCGACTGGAATGGCCAGCAAGAAGTCCAGATCTCAATCCGATTGAGCAGGTTTGGGAAAACCTCAATAGAAGACTGAGAAAATCAGACAATCATCCAGCTACTCTAAATAAATGACTTAGGAATCCAACTCAGAGAAATCTGGGAAGGATTAGATCCGAACATTTTAACATCACTCATTTTGAGTATGAACCGTCGTTGCCGAGCTGTAATTAACCAAGTATTAAATCACTCATCAGCATTCCAGTATTTTGAAAATTGTTTATTTCTCTTCTTTCACATAAGATTGGGTGAAATCCTGAATTTTTCTTCCATTTAATGTGTCTTGTTTCGTTCAAAACCTTTCCGAAAGACATAAAAAATAAGTTATAAAGTCAATGTAGAGTTAACTTTCATTAAAATTGGTAATTGGTATGAATTTTTTTGGGCAGTGTAGTTCGAACAACGAATCAAGTTCACGAATATCTTTTATACTTTGAAAGATGCGCCCAAGTCTGTCTGTCCAGACAGTACAAGGGAGCCAGAATTTGCATTGCCTCTGATAGTCAGATGGCACTGAGGCAGCTTATGGTCGTTGATTGTGGATCAAGGACCATTTGGAGCTGCAAACAGTCCCTCAAAACACTGGCCAAGTACAACAAGCTAGTTTTAGCTTGGTACCTGCCACCGGAACATTGAGGTAATGAAAGAGCTGATGCCCTTGCAAAAGAGGAGCAAACACACCCTTCACCGGACCCGTGCCCTCCTGTTGGGTATCCCTACACCGATTAGGGCAGAGGTAGGCGTTTGGGAAAAAGAGAGAAACACTCTTACTGGATAAACACATCCGGTCAAAGACATCAAGAGACTAATCGAACCTTCCAAAGAGAAGGCTCAACAAGCTCTATCGTTGTCAAAAAACGAGTTAAGGCTGCTAATCGGCTTTCTCACAGGGCATTGTCCCGTGGGATATCACCTACACAAGATCGGTAAAGAAGACTACGACATTTGTAGGTTATGTGAATCGGCCACTGAAACCACCGAGCACATACTATGCCAATGCACTGCGCTGGCGCAAACCAGACTTACTCTACTAGGTGGCGCGTTATTAACGCCAGCCGACATAAGAGCGAAGTCCCTAAGGAAGTAACCAGCTTTGCTAAGGATTTAGATTCCTGGGAAACGTAGTTTTTAGCATGGTAATGCACAAAAGACCTTATTGGTCGCAGTGCAGAAGGGTAATCAACGTGCCGATCGACCACTATCTAATCTAATCTTTTATACTTTACCTTTCGTCCTCTTTGGTATCGTTATTCTGCTTTTCCTTATTCTCCTCAGCCTTGCGGGTATGAAGGTTCGTCCATTACAATCTACTCAGTGTGGGTATATTCTTTCCTCTGTGTACCACGAACGAGTCTTCTGATCCTCTTCTTAGACTATCTTCACTCATTTGACTAATACTATGTTGGACTGATTGTACAGAATTCGTTTTTCTTAGAGGCACATAGTTGGCGCAGATCTTGACACTAAGGAAACAAAATTATCTGATTAGTAAATGTTAAAATTGAATATCTCAAACGATCAAATATGCCAAAAATGAAAATTATTTTACCAAGTGAATCGTAAAAATTGAAAACGGAATTGATATTTGATAAGGAACGAAATGAATTTTTTAAATAATTAACGGATCAATTTAGGTTGAAGTTGAAAAATTCATAAAGTTGGCTGTAGTCAGTGATTTATCACACTGTATATTCCTTGTATAATGGGGTAATAAGTAAAAATACCCAAGATTTTCAACTCCAAATTTTACCTTTGCTCTATCTGATAATATAATTAAAAAATAAAGGAATATCAACCTCATATGCATTTATGAATATGGATAAAAATGTTGAAAATAAATATTCGAAAGTGAACATGATTATTGAATTTAGAGTATTTACAAGTTAGCTGAAAAATCAATCCCTTCAAACTTTAAGATGCAAGAAATTGATATGTATGCAGAAGAAAGAAATCAAGTTACATGCAATGTTAAAAGGATGATAAGAAGTGCATAGTCAATCGATTAATAACTGAAAAAATTCAAAGAAAATATGACCATAAATTGTTAAAGCATGCTTTAAATAGTTAATGATGTATTTTTAAATTGTAAAACCCAGGCGTAATTCATATTGCCCAGTATGAAAGATAAAACTCGATAGTTTTGTCTCGAAATCACCTACGGAAGGACAAATACATTTTCAACGAATAACATACACAGGGTAATGCATTTTCACATCCCACATTAACAAACACATCCATATGGAGCAATACAAAATACAATAACATTATAGAAATAAAACTTAATAAAAACTTGGTCGCAAATAATACAAACAGTAACATGGAAATCGTAAAGACCAAGTAGAAGTTTTTTTCGACCAAAATTGGCAGAAATTGCTGTTAAAAAGCAATCGATTGAAATTTTGCTTTCCGGAAACTGCGAGCAAGTAGATCTTTTGTTTTCTACCATACTACGAGGGCAGTTAAAATATGAACGAGACTTTTCGATTTTCAGGCACATTAGTGGGGGGAGAATATTCCTGATTTTTTTGTTGTTGGGTAGGTTTGTCAGGAGTAAGGGAAGCACTTTGCATTGCCTCATCGACCCTCTCGGTGTCCACTGTGACGATGTTTTAGCAAGAGGTTCCTCCGTCAATTGCGCACCTCTCCACTCCTTACTCGCTGGTTTAGATTCTGGGGTGTAGTGGTGCACCCATGTTTCATCACAGGTGATACGTGAGTGAGAAATTGGTCTCCCTGTTCTTGATATCGTGCAAGAGACGCACCTGAAAACGATGCAATTTCTGGTCGCCTTAGAAGGCGAGGAAACCACCTGGCGCAAACCTTACGGTACCCTTGCTTCGCTGTGAGTATGGTGTAGGTGCTCCCATAACTTATCCCGACCTAACTTGCAATTTCAGAAGTGGTACGACGTTTGTTGTCTTCATAAGCTTGTCGAACTCTACTGATGTTGTTCGCTGTTGTCATGGCTCTCATTTTCAACACAACCACACGACCCTCCACGAACTGTTCATGCCATGCAAACATTCTGGCTCGCGACAGTGTCTCTTCTTCGAACATCGGCAGTCAATCTCCTCAAGATTTTTGCCATTTTTTACGTCTTCTGCGGCGAGAAACTTGATTTCAACACGTTGCGCAATTGACGAGGGAACCTCTTTCACAAACATCGTCACATTGGACACCGAGAAGGTCGATGAGGCAATCCGACGTGCTTCCCTTACTCCTGACAAACCTACTCACCACAAAAAATCAGAATGATCTCCCCCACTATTGTGCCTGAAAATCGAAAAGTCTCGTTCATATTTGAACTACCCTCGTAATTCATGGAATCCCAAGGAGGTCGCCAATGGCGTTGATAAAACCGACAACCTCCTTAGGAGGCTTCGCCAGTGTCGGTTTCCCCATATGAATTGTTCTTAGGCCAACCAGCTCTGAACACTTACAAACTATGAGTTCAACTGTTTCTGCTGTTGATCCACTCGGTTTCACAAGCTTGATCGGGCATCAAATCGTTGATTTTGAATTGCAAGAAATGATCACATTTCAATAATCAAGCTGATCGGAGTTTTGTGAAACCCGGCTAAAGCCTGCAAATCTCATCAGCTGACTTTCCCATTTGATAGAAGTAATGTTTTTAACGACAGTGTCCCGTCAGCAGTTTCACCAATACCAGAATCCCAGCTCGTGACTTGAAGCTTTTTGGTATAGGTAGGTGAAAAAATCACAAACTTTTTGGCCTGAGTAAGTCCAGGAGTATTTCTCCAGTGTGTTTCCTGTTATTCAACTCCTATTGCTGGTCTCATCCAAGCCTGAAGAAAAACTCAGGCCCAGCAGATGTTAACCTTGATGCACTTTTTGAAAGTTCATTTTCATTTCCTTCAACACCACAATACCCTGGCATCCACAAGCTAGGAATGATCTAAAAATAATATAATACCTGAAATATTGTAGATCTATAGAGCAGTGGTTTTTGCCCATGAATCCAAACATTTAATATCTTCGTAAATCTTGTTCTCCGTAAGTGTCTAGGGCAGCATAGACAGTGGGCCAGCTTACATAGATAAACTGATAAGCTCGGAAACCCCCTATAGATTATATCTGATCAGAAAATAACATCTGAGTGCGGCACCCTATGCCACAAACTCTCAAATGAAAATTTCAATCGATTGCCTATTTTCACAGTACAATTTCTCCCCAAGTTCTCTCACCTTCTCGAATTGCGATCTCCATGTCACCAAGTACTTAAACCCAACAGAACGATGAAAACATAGGCATGAATCGCAACGTAAAATCGAAAAGAGGCACGCTGGAGTGCACCTTGATGTAATGAAGAACATAACCATTTTAAATTTTTCGTTACCTTGGAACGCTGAATTATCTGCATCGTCAAGCCCACTGCGCAAGTCCGGGATGGGTATCATCACCGTCTGCAGTAAGTTGCGCTTATGCACGACTCCGTGCATGTTACGTGGAGGAAAATTCTCTACAGTTACATTGGAAGGTCAACAATGTTAAATAAAGAGCTACACTACTAAATGATTATCAACTACCTCTACATTGTTACGGCTATTGTGTTCCAGCTGTGAGGTTTGTGGTGAATTGTGAAAGTGGAATTTCTGAACGTGAAGCTTGCAGATGTTATAATATATACACAGGTATCCCGAAAACTGTGGGAGATCTCTCGGATTCAGATAGAACATAAAAAATAAGATGACAAGTTCCTATAATTTTTTTCCTAGTGGCCCTCCCTACGAAGATACGACCTCCTAATGACGCCACTGATGGAAATTCATTTAGTAGAATAAATTCCAATTACTTACTTATTCATTATTTTTTCGAAAACGGTTCATTTATCGACACTGAACAAGATTACCTTTCTTTAGCTTAATGTTCAAGATACCCAAATTTGATTTTTTTAGCACCTTATCATACAGGGTGTTAAAAATGTAAGCATTAAAGTGTACAACCCAGTCCGTCCCTGGTAAACTGAACAAGCTAATTGAAATTTGAGTGCGGTGATTTAAGAGGTCCTTAATATTATTAATCATATCAAATTTTCATCAAATTATATCGAGTAGTTTGAAACTTATTCCACTAAAATGGATTTCCAGTGCGTCATTTTGGAGGTCGTATCTTCGTAGGGAGGGCACTAGGAAAAAAAATTATAGGAACTTGTCATCTTCATTTTTTATATTCTATCTGAACCCAGAGATTTCCCACATTTTTCGGAACACCCGTACAATAATTTTGTGCAACAGCTACTTGTTATGATAGAAGCTTCTAGTTTTTTCTGAAGTATATCTGGCCTTATAGAGGAAATGGAATGTGGATAATTTACAGGCAGTTCATATGGTACGATTGAATTAACATTTTAATTTTTTTTCATAAGGCAGTTACAATTATTTTGTTGTTTTTTTTTGATCGCCTTAGACCTCTTAATATCGACAATTACTGATGCCATCTACGCAAAAACATCATCGAACCAACATCGTAAGGGATAATTTCATTAATCACCGTGAAACCATCAAATTCTACGATAAGTTGTCAAATCATTTGTTTACTTCTATATAAAACCGTAATAACGAAATATTACACTTTCCCATACAACATTACATGTTTGCCGAATTCTATTATCCATTGAGTACCGAACAACTTCGACATGGGAATTTCAATGTAACTCAATATGAAACATTTAACGAAAGAGTGAAATAATTTCTCTTCTGGCAACTAACTGCACATGTGTTTTCGAGTTGGTGATACTATTTTGTGCTATATAACTTCTTGAACCGATACAAAATAGGG
>CM024240.1:92829740-92909229 GCA_013421045.1 Propylea japonica
TTGGGTATTCTTATGATTTTCAGCAAAGATTAAGAAGAAAAAGATAGGAAACGCCCCTACAACTGTAGTACTAAAATCCGACTACGTTTTTGTTAGTTGATCAACTCTGACTCATAGATGGCGCTGAAAAAGATAATTCTTCAATACTGAAAACTGTTACAATGGGGTCAAATTCGAATTAAATCATTCCTACGTATTACATTCAATTCAGACGTCGAGCCCAGAAAAAAACATCCTCAGAGCAAAAAACGTGATCCTATTTTTTTCAAAAATTCAATCGAGTCAAACAAAAAAACGGCTCGCTGGATTGAGTTGAGGTTTTTTCAACATATTGAGCTGTGAAAGTCACACTTAACATTATTGGTTTCCTCAACATTTTCGATCCAGCGGTAGATTTTTCCAAGAACCACCAAAGCCCTTTTTTGTTAAATTTTTATATTGATGCGACATGAAGAAAACAAATCTATGAATAAGCAATGGTTGTTCATTAATCGGAGTTCATTTAAGGTCTTGAAACCCTCCTTCAATTTTCTGTGCGATCATTGGTTGCTGAGAAATCGATAATCAAAGACAAATGGATCCTTTTCCATTTGAAGACCGATATCTCGGCGAGAAGTGGACGTATTGAGGTCAATGAAAAAATAAATTCAAGCTGAATTAACAAAGTATCCCATCATTATAACGATTATGCAAAAAAAAATTTCCACGCTCGTAGACAAGAAAAAAAGGTGGTAAATTTTTGGGAATTTTTTGTTGCTGATTTTTCTATCATTAACCACCCGAAAACCACTGAAACTTAAAATTTTTGAAGTTCTAATCCAAAACTAGACACTCGGAGCTACAATTTCATTTTTTTACATTCCTTGTGTTTTTTGATCCTTTAATTTTTTCCAGTAGTGTATTTATGAGAGAACAGACAACTGTAAAGAATGTAATTCGTCAGCGACTCTTTTTACTACAACTGATCGTTAAAAACCATAAAAACATTTGGTGTATAAGACTTGTTCAAGGGGACAGCCCACAAGAAAACTGAATATTCCTTGTTATTTATAGAATGATCACAAATGTTCGAATCCCAGACAAGATTGTAATCGAGGAAGCATTTATCTGTCGTGTATAAAACGAAATTTATAGCGAGGTGAATTCCCAGCAAATAATGAATAAATTTCATATTCAAGACACAGCCATTAGTTACTCTCACGAGAGCAATTGGACTCGATTGGTAAATAAGTGGAATTAAGCATCAAACAACCCACTCGTATATGAGCAAATTACATCTAACTATCCAAGTATTTCTTTAATCATCTCAAGAACAATCCGCTAGAAGCTAGATCATCAAGGATTTCAACCCCAACTGAAGGCATTCCTTATCTTGAACTATTATCTTGATAAATAACGATAATTAATCATTGAGAGGAAGTAGGGATAATCTCAACAGTAGTCCATAGCATGACCCACCCATTTCCTGAAAGGTCGCATCATTATTCCTGAGAACAAAAATAGTCGTCCGTAAACACAATAACCTTCGCATGTTTATACAGGGTGTTTCCTAAACATGCGGCAAAATTCAGGGGATTGTTCCTTGGACTATTCTAGAATATTTTGTCCTTGATGATTTTTGAAAAACCTCTTTGTTTCGAAGATACAGGCGAACAACATTTTTCATATTTCTAAAATAATAATAGTTTAAATAAATATGCGTACCGAATTTTATTTCTCGAATATTTTCACGAATAGATATCTCATCGGATCAAAATTTAATGTTAAGCTGGTCAATGGTAAATCATTGGAAAAGGAAATCAATTAAAAAAATGTCCGAATAATTTCACACTCCGAAAACTGTTGAACATTGTGAAGCAAATTTGACTGCTCGTAAAGAACGATGTGTAATTTTTCAATGTAAAATTTCAGATCACACAAATGATCTAATTCCCAAAATGAAAAAGCCCAGAAGCTTCTGACATCAGGTTAGGATTTTCTTCACTTTTTTGAATGTTTTTGTTTTGACAGTTAGGGGGGTTAACGTAAAAATGTTTTGTAATATAAATACAGGGGTTGGGATAAAGTATGGCACCAAACACATATCTATTGAACGAAAAGGACAATATTAATGAGATTATTACCCTAAACCCAGTAGGTATGTGAGCATTCGCAATCCCAAGATCTATCACATCTGCAAAGATATACAGGAGGTCCCATATAAATTAAAACAGTTTTTGATCGAAAAGGAAAATATTTTTTTAGATTTTTACACTGAACCCAGTATGTGCGCATTCGAAATCCCAAGCTCTTTCAAAATCTGTAAAAATATATAGGGTGTCCCATTTAAATTAAAGAAGTTGATGGCATTTCCGGTTAAACCGGAAGTATCTCATTAATGAAAATATGCTCATCAGATGCATTGTGGTCCATTACACTCAGCTGCCAAATTTCAAAAATATCGCCCGTTTCGTTTCAAAGATATTAATTTGGTGCCAAACTTTATCCCAACCCTGTATACCCATTATTAATTGCTTTTATCTAATCTGGTTTAATCAAATACTGAAATACTGTAATCGTTCAATCAAAAATTCGATCCGCCAGTATATTCTGCATTCAGCTTTTTTACGGGATAAAAGAATATTCCTCAATTTTCTTCATCAGTTACTTTGGTATATTTCCCTTCAACATTCTCTGGAACGAATTGAATTTATATTAAGATGTATTTATTTCTAACGGTATATAACAGTATATTAATTATAACATTCTTATTCCCCATTATGAGAGGTGATTGAACAGAGAAACCATTGGAATTTTATATGTTCCTGTGCAACCAGTGAAAATACATCCGTTGCATTCATGTGGATTGTTGGCTCTTGATCGATCGATATAATATTCCAAGGAAATTTAGCCGTGTGAAATTAGCAGCCATTTTTAGTATGTAGTCAATTTTTTGGCATATTCCTAAGATCAGTGGCGTAAGTAATAATTTCGAATATAGAAAAAAGATAATTTGATGAATAATACCGCCAGTTTTTTATGGCGATCAACTATATCGTGCTTTTAATAGAATATTTTTTTCATTTATTTCGAGTATATTGCATGAAACATTCGTGGAATTCGAGGTGGAAGTACATGTTTTCCTGAATGTTAAGAGATATTTATGTATGTACTTTCTTTTATACATCCTGAAAATAAATCTGATTTCAAATCACACCTTTGAGGTATTAATGTGAATTTGATAAGGACCACCTTCAAGTCTAATTTTTCATGCAATATGGAAGAATTGCGAAAATTGTGAACTTTGGTAAGTATAAGTGGACATTTTATACGGTGGGTTCCATTCAATTTGTATCAGCCTTGAAAAACAATTTTCATGCGAAACTTGATAAAACTTAGTTTTTAATGTCCTTAACATACTGTAATTTTTTCAAATCGAAAAGATTCATTTTTCCACATTTGAGATTTTTATTCGTTAGAATCTCATTTGTCTCATAGTATAAAAAATATTCTATAGGAAATGTAGAGAACTTAGCTGCAGCTGTGAAACTGGATTTTTTCATTTTTAATGTTGATGAAAACATTGTTTGAAATTCAAATTTTTTTTCCTCCATATTTTTCAGAACCATGACATTTTGAGCATAAATTCGATCATTTTAAACCATGTTTTCATCAGGCAACTTTCAAAATTTTGAATTCATTTTTACAGCTGCTGCAGAGTTCTTTGCAATTTCTTAGAACATTTGCCATAGCATTGTGTACTTTTTCCATGCTATGTGAAAGAATACATTTCAATGAAGAAGCGCTAATTTTTGACGTAATTTTTTTCGATTGAAATTTGAAGTACTTTTTCGATTTCAAGTCCATTGGTACCTACATAAAAGGGTTACTTTTCACTAAATTTTGTAAATACAAATATTTTTGTGAAAGATGAAATAAAAACCAAAAACTTGGTTCTTTTGAATTTTTCCTATGAACTAGGAGGTTATATAAAAAACATGTAAGTTACAGTGACCTATTGTAAACAACAAAATAAGTCAGAAGATTTTGCACGCTTGTTCATATTGTTAAAACCATTATTAAAATCTAAAATTTTCACTTTTTGCATTTTTTTATTTTTTGCGGAAGCAACAACTTCGAAACTTGAAATTCAATATTCTGAAAAGGCAAATTCATGACAGTCGAGCACAATTATGTATACACTCTGCTTTATTTCTTCAATTCAATTCCGATTGATAACTTATTCCAATCCGAATAATAGGTACTTCCTAACAACGAGCAATATTCAGATTACATGGCTATTAAGTTATTAACCATCAGCAATAGTCCGGTCTATTTAGACCAAAAAATGAGAGTGAGTTACATAAAGTCCCAACAAGCTGAATTTCTGTGAAGTTGTTCAAAACATAATTATAAACAATGTCTAAAAGTTCCTCATCATTCCCCTGTGAGGAAAAATTTTATTCGAGGTCAAATGTCAAAAAAATGAGTTTTTCGCGATTTTCAGCAAAACGGTAAGTTTTATCATACAAGTACCTCAGACAAAAAATGTAGATCATAAAATTATCTATAAAAAATGTATCAATACTTTTTTTCTTACGAGCCACCGTTTCTGAGATATAACGATTCAAAAAGTTATAACTACGTGCTGAGTACACTACCTCATAGGTGGCGTGGAAACGTGTGCATATTATGACGATAACGACTTCTATAACTTTTTCAATCGTTATATCTCAGAAACGGTGGCTCGTAAGAAAAAAAGTATTGATACATTTTTTATAGATAATTTTATGATCTACAATTTTTGTCTGAGGTACTTTTATGATAAAACTTACCGTTTGCTGAAAATCGCGAAAACTCATTTTTTTGACATTTGACCTCGAATAAAATTTTTTCCTCACAGGGAATGATGAGGAACTTTTAGACATTGTTTATAATTATGTTTTGAACAACTTCACAGAAATTCAGCTTGTTGGGACTTTATGTAACTTCGAATGTATAAATAGACCGGACTACAAGCTCAACTACAATTTTAAAGAAAAAAAATCACTCACGCCAAAAGTCAGAAGAGACACTCCTATATTATCCTGATTATCCTGCTTGTTAAATCCGTCATTTCGGTACTCACTGAAAGTACTAACACTGGTCACTGTAACCACCATGGCACTACCGTATCCTCTGCTTATCGCGGTCTCAAAACATCACACAAAACCCATTTTTTGGCACTTAGATAACCCAATAGTTGAGCAGATATAAATTCAATACGGCCGTAGCTTATGGCAACGGATGGAACGGAAAAAAATAAAATCGGAAAAGTTCGACGATGAGTTCACCGCGTATTTCTATCTCTGAGAGAATCGTTCGCCGACGAAATTACTAATGAAGCGGCAGGTTAGTTAGTTGGTTGAGCGACGGCTTCGAGGCGAAAAGAAATCCTTCTGGTGGGGAACTGGAAGCCGCTGTTGATCGTTATATACAGTATGTACCTAAAGTAGCGGAATAATTGTTTCGATAATATGGAGAACATTCCAAAATAGTATACAGAGTGTTCACTCTTAGAGTGGACAAACTTTGAGGGGTGATAATACAAGTGATTTGCAACAAAAAATGTCATAGAACACCAGTAGCGGCTTGTCCTATGAGGCGGCAGGTGAGGCAGTGCCTCACCAAATAAATTACGGAAATCACAAATAATATCAAGCGAATTAATCCAATATTTTATTAGTCAATTTCATCATCCCATTATGTTCTTCAGTATCAATTTTTTGTACGATACTGCACTCGTCTTCCATAATATCCGAGCTCAATCTCAAGCCGGGTACAGCTACAGACGTCTGTAACATTACACGTTACTGACGTTACGATGAATGCACAAAAATCGGACCGTAACGTTACATGTTACAGGCGTTAAGGTCCGATTTTTGTACATTCATCTCACGATACACAAACACCGGTATGCCGACGCGCATCGAGAGTGACGTCACTGGGAACATTTCCATAGCATTTTCGTGATTGAAGAGAGAGAAGAGAGAGATAATTGATTAGAATTTGTTCTCCTAATGACGTAGATGGGTAGATGCTCGCGCCGGACGAGTTTAGACCACGAATCTGGCATACCGGTGTTTGTGTATCGTGCATTCATCTCACTTCCTCTTCAAGGCGTAAACGGTGAGGTGAGGCTTGCCTCACGCGCTTCCTTGTCTAGCGCGTTATTCACATCGACGTGACGAGATCATGAACCTCCCCTTCGTTGTTTATCTATTGCGGCTTCTAAGGTGAATTTGAGGCTAGCCTCAGAAACAACTTTTAGAACATTTGAAGCGTTTTATCTCAGAAACGGTGCCTCGTAGGAAAAAAAGTATCGATAAATTTTTTGAGGATAATTTTAACATCTACATTTTTGTCTGAATTACTTTTTGATGAAACTCATCGTTTTGCTGAAAATCGCGAAAAACTCATTTTTCGACCTTTGAACTTGAATAAATTTTTGTCCATCCACGGGAATGATTGGGAACTTTTATATGTATATTATTTATTATTATGTTTTGAACAATTTTACCGATTTTCAGCTTGATTTTATGTAACTTCGCCCTAATTTTTTGGTCTGGATTGACCGGACTATCTACCCTTGATCCGTGATCGTTTCGTTTCATCGGCAAACTGCACATATTCGGGTTAATCGTGAAGCGGAAGATAGTGAAATTTCACTTTGGTTTGGGTTTATTGGGTTTGTGCAGTACTCGTGATATTGCAGAGTTTTCAATAAAACAGAGACAGTTTTTGAGTCATTCCTATGAGTATAAAATATGTACAATTGAAGAAGTTATACAACCTATTCCAAATCTTGACTATCGGTGCGGTAGAAAATCGAATCGGAGGTTTCAAAATGAGAGTACTACTGGCCTACTGGCAGTGTAACTCTAATCAAATTATTTTTCGGCAGTGTTAATAATACATATTCCGATAGGGTTTGGTGAAAAACTGGTTGAAGCGAGTTGAAAACTTATCTCAGGGTAATTACCACCCAATAAAACGCTATAGAATCATTGGAGCATTAATACCGGGATTTTTTCATAATGATAAGTATGCAGCTGACAAAAAGAGTTTATAAGATTAATATTTTTTTTTGATGTGCCTCGTCACTTTATTCTGTCACAAGCCGCCACTGATTCTGGTACCAACTACAAAATGTAAGTCTGATTTCAGATAACAGATGAATTGATGATTTCTATAAAATTAGACACTGAGGTCGCAGTGAACTGTAACCCGTTTTCAAACTGAACTAATCTAAACTTTACCAAAAAAATTGAAAATTTGAACAGCTCTTTCTAGGTGTTGCAGTTTTTTTATTGAGTATATGATTGAATACATTTTTTGATGAGGTTGTCATTTCTGTAGAATAGAAGTAAAAAAAAGATTTTGTCAAGAAAAAACACCAATTGGTAGTCCGGTCAATTTAGACCAAAAAATGAGAGTAAAGTTACATAAAGCTGAATTTCAGTGAAATTGTTCAAAATTCAAGGTCAAAGGTCAAAAAAACGAGTTTTTCGCGATTTTTCAGCAAAACGGTAAGTTTTCTCATGAAAGTACCTCAGACAAAAATTGTAGATCATAAAATTATCTATAAAAAATGTATTAATACTTTTTTTCTTACGAGCCACCGTTTCTGAGATATAACGATTCAAAAAGTTATAACTACTCGCTAAGTACACACCTCATAGGTGGCGTGGAAACGTGTGCATATTATGACGATAACGACTTTTTTCTACAAACGTCAAAAAATGACAAGGTTCGCGCATTGGCAAGAATATGCGAAGTGACCCTTTTTTCATTTCCTTCGTTACTATGACACTGTGCGCGAAGTAGTGTGCGAAATACTTACTTCGCACACTGCATGTAAACTTTATGGGATTTTTATATTTTAACTTGGTAAATTTCTTGAAATCCACGTTTTCTTTAACATTGAGTGTTGCTTTCAACATAGAATATATTGCCCATAGTTATAATACCTAATTACTTGATTTGGAAAAACAGTTCAAACCAGTTCAATATTTTTTTTCATATTAAGCTAAGCGTTTGTAGAAAAAATTTTGTTTGCATCTCATGCGCGAAATACTTTGGTGATCTCGACTATTTTTTTTAACTCGGCTGCGCCTCGTTAAAAAAATCAGTTCTCGATCACCAAAGTAGCATTTCGCGCACTAGATACAAAAATAACTATTATAACTTTTTGAATCGTTATATCTCAGAAACGGTGGCTCGTAAGAAAAAAAGTATTGCTACATTTTTTATAGATAATTTAATGATCTACAATTTTTGTCTTTTATGATAAAACTTACAGTTTTGCTGAAAATCGTGAAAAACTCATTTTTTGACCTTTGACCTTGAATTAAATTTTTTCCTTACAGGGGAATGATGGGGAACTTTTAGACATTGTTTATAATTATGTGTTGAACAACTTCACAGAAATTCAGCTTGTTGGGACTTTATGTAACTTCGAATGTCTAAATAGACCGGACTATGGAAGTGACTTTACGGTTGTACTGTATAAATATCGATGCTTGAATGAACGGTCGCCGACGATTGAAATTCCTGAGGAATTCGACAGAAAAGTGATAATGGTCACGACGAGCGAGATGGCTTACGTATTCGCCAAGATCGACCGTAGCTAAATATAGAAGATTGACGATCATTTTATGCAGATATGCTGTTATGAACAAGTACCTATTGGCGGTACAGGCGATGTTATCAATTCAAGACTGCGAATGTACAATTTACCGATAGGTATCTATCTATCACAAGATAACACTTTCGGTCGAGTAGTTCTAAGAAATTCAAATTCTTACCTGTAAAAGACTAATTTCATAACGGACGAAATGCACATAACGGTTTGGTCTAAGATTTACTACTCGACTTGATATTCAAGCTACTTGACTTGACTTGAAATCAAGTCAAGTTCGAGTCAAGTAGTAGTTTTTCTATGTCAAGTCAAGTATTAATTTATCAAGTAGTACTTGAAAAATCAAGTACTTCTTCTACCAAGCTACTCGATTTCTAATTCAAAAAGTTTTATTTCGTTGAATATCGCATCAATAAATTATGAAATGAGAATGAAGAAAAAATACTTTTATTTATGAAACTAGTAACGATTCACACACTTCCTTAAAACTACAGTAGAGACTCGATAATCCGGAGAACGATAATCCGAATATTTACTAGTCCGGATTGACGTCAAGATTGTATTACGTCCTTATAATCCGGATTGCAAGACTCAATAATCCGAATTTCCGATCGTTGCATACGTGGTTTACGGTTCTAACTTGTCGTAACTCAATTTCTATGACGACGATCGGGCGTTCTTTTGGTATATAATAGTGCACAATGGTATAAGACAAAAAAAGTCAGACAAGAATAATTAATTAGTGAAATGGAATGTTTCTACCTCCAAACCAGCATACAGCATATGGATCATAATGATATTAAATTAACAAAACTGAAATACCGAAAAGGCCTTTTAGCACATATTTTTTCGATCCTCGAAGACGGGGATAATGTTAGCAAATGCATTTAGAGCACAGATCAAATCGATGCAGTTTGTTTATTCCATAACTCATGGCAATTACTGATATTCAGCTTCTGAAAGATATACAGGAGAAAGCTATTGTTCAGCATTCTTTTTCCCTTACAGTAGAAAACGTAAAAAATCTAATTATTCCAAATAATATATTTGTTTTATGATTTCGATAATAAAGCCTATATTTATTTCAACCGTTTTTTTTAAATTGCATCTTAACTAAATTGTAAGACGCGGTATTCCGGATTTCTCATTAATCCGGATCATCCCTTGCATTAATTGATCCGGATTATCGAGTCTCTACTGTAATTCCAAACCAGAACTGAATAGGTAACGTCTAGCGCATCCACCATATTCGACTGAAAATAACCAATAATCTCAAACCAGCAATATAATCATTGATAGTTATTCGTTTAAATAGTAAACTGGTTTTATGGCTAGATTAATAATTAATAACAAAATTTTTCCGTCGACAGCATTATGAATTGGGTAAAAATTCTTGATTAAAATACATAGGTACTTTCTTATTTTGCACAAGATATACACTTGATATAAATATACCGATTTGGAAATTCACATCGAAAACATACGATATACAATGCATCAGACAGAGAATTCTTCCCACCAGTTGCACAGATGAATAGGTGAGATAATCAAGTGCGATAACTGAATGAATTCAACTGTCTTACTGCAATAATCTAGTCTTGTCTCTCTCTTATCGCAGTATGGTAGGGAACCTGCACTGCACGTATAGAATTTTTAATTTGTCAGGCTGCCCGTAATACTCGATTCAAGTATTTACTGTTGCCTACCATACTAAGAACTACGCTCCTCTGAACGATAAGAGAGAGACAAGACTAGAATAATGAAGTAAGACAACTGAATTCAGTGTGTTACAGCAAGTGATAGTCTCGACTATTCATCTGTGCAACTGGAGGGAAGAATTCTCTGTCTGATGCATTGTATATCGTATATTTCAGATGTGAATTTCCAAACCTGTATATTATTATGGCCGAGCATAGTTGATAGTTGATAGTTTACAGAGGGGTTACAGTCCACTGCGACCTTAAGGTCTATTGTGCCCCCTTACAGAGCTGTTCTGGCCAAAAACCTTCACAGCTCGCCTTCCAGTTCCAGAGATCTAATGAAATCTAGTAACTGTGAAGACTTCAACGAGGCTAGTTCCTCACTCTTACAAGTTTCTTGTCCAAGGCATTTCCTCCTCAGGCTCGTAATGCCGAGGCATTCCGTGACTAGGTGAATGGGGGTTTCTTCCTCCTCCCCACAGAACCTACACTCGTCAGTGTCCGACAATCCCATCCTCAACAGGTGCTTCCTAAGGCGACAGTGTCCTGTAAGAAAGCCAGTGAGGAGGTGCAACTGCTTCTTACCAAGATCCAGATATCTTTTGGATCCCGCTGTCTCGAAGTTCCGAAGGAACTTAGTGGAATGATCCATCCCTGGGAGATTCCGCCAGAGCTTTTCCCTCTCGGCTTTCTCCTTCTCCAGAAACTCCTTCTTATAGGTACATTTAGATATACCACAGAAGGGTTCTGGGCCAAAGAGGGACATTTGTGCGCCCTCTTTGGCCGAGCATACAGACGTATAATGGGTAGATTATACAATAGTCGTGGATAAGATTCATAGTAGTAACTGTGTTTTATTGCAGCAATACAAATGGCTATCGACCAAGGGTCCTTCAGCCTAAGATTCATAGTTGTTTCGACTACCATCAATCAAGAATAATTAATCAGGTTATGTTATTTTTCAGACTATCCAGTAGAAATTTTACCCAGTTTGCTTATCCACATAACAATAATGGATCAATTGCATATTAATATTGTTTGATGTAATGAATAGTGGAGATTCTATTCGAACATATTCATATGATGAAGACCACCGAAGAGATAGATTAATTCACAGCAAATAACAACATAGTGCTCCCATGAGGATATGTGAAGAACTCATATTTAATGTCAAGGATGAGTTCTGGATCTGTCAATTACAATTAATCAATTTCATTCAACTCAGTTGAGAAGGTATTATGATATAGTTAATGATCTGAATAGCAGATGAAATGTTTTGATACCCAGAGCTGCACATTATCAGAATTTGACTGTTATGGAAGGCCATAATATAACACTGATTAATATATCACTCTTAAATTACTTTTGCTCCGGTTATTTCATCTGGAAAACATAATACACTTGCGGATTTAATGAGAAGTACCGATGTCATCTAACCAAAAACAAAACGCTACAAACCAGCTGATTTTTTCTTCAAAATTGTTTATATCGTACATGCATCAGAAGATGAAGTAAATATCAATACAAAACAATTTGAGTACAGGTTCCATCGGCTTATTTGATGTAAACGAAATGGGAAAATCAAAGTTTACACCTACCTGTCTAGATGTGAACGTTTCATCCATGTCCTTCCTGTGGTCACCGTAGTCCATTTCGTCCGCAAATTTTGTGTTTTGTGGTTCTTTTTTGTTAACACAAGAGTTTCTCACAAATATTTTCGAAATTGCACTCCACATTCATAAGTTTCTTTGGGAAAATAGCGATTTCCTATTCAATGTCATTGCCCAGCCTACGCAAAATAGGTTGTTTAGGTTATATAAGTATAAAAATTTTAGTCGACACTAATCTGTAGTATTCAACATCACACATTCCCCATATTTTCAAAATAATCCAGGTATTTTAGGAGGAAGATTCAACTTTTGACAATTATTTTATCACAAACTTGACATAACGAAAATCCTACAAGAAAACTACTAGCTCCTCTGCTGGTGAATCATAAAATTATTAATCGACAAGCTGCGGTAGCGACATCTCTGTGATACAATGTTAGTTAACATTTATTATAAATTGTGTTGTTGCAAATTGGGAATCAGAAACGATTCATCTAAATTTATTCACTGCATAATCTAGGAAATGCGTTCAATTCAACTTGCAGTGTTGCAGTTCATGTGAAATATTCAGATTTGAAATTCAAGCAAATGTGTAGTTTATGGAACGTTGCCTATGTTACGAAAAAAAGAAGAAATATTTCTCAAAACACAGACTTCTTAGCTTAGAAACTGAACCACTTCTTTATGTTTTGTCCTTTCTAAAATGATAACTTCTTCGAGTTCTTTTGACTATTATAAAATTGATATCATTTTATTGGGGTGTTCATTATATAAACAAATATATCCCTCGTTTTCGAAGCATAAGCTTCGAATTGAAAGAAATATTCTATTTATTGTAGATATACAGGGTGTTTCCTAAACATGCGGCAAAAATTCAGGGGATTGTTCCTTGGACTATTCTAAGAATATTTTGTCCTTTGATGATTTTGGAAAAACCTCCTCTTTGTTTCAAAGATACAGGGGAAACAAAATTTTAGATAATAACATTTTATTATGAAAAATTAGATGAAAATTTAACTTAACCTACAAAAACTGTTGAAAATTACCACCTCTAGCCAAAAAAACGAATTCAAATGAAAACCGTGTTTAATCTGTATCCCTTTACCATCTGAACTTATCAATTTTAAGTCAAAAAACTGGCCGTTTTTAGTAATTGGAATGTTGTTAAACAAATTTAAAAATAAATTGTACCTACTTAGTAAACACAGTGCGGTACGCATTTTTATTTAAACTACATATTATTAATTTTAAAAATATGAAAAATGTTGTTCGCCCTGTATCTTCGAAACAAAGAGGTTTTTCAAAAATCATCAAAGGACAAAACATGCTTAAAATAGTCCAAGGAACAACCCCCTGAATTTTTGCCGCATGTTTAGGAAACACCCTGTATATTTGATTATAGATTTTTACGCAAAAATTCAAAATTCACCTTTTATTATTTCGAACAGTGTTCTTATATGTATTATATGTATCGTCTTATATTATATTCGTCCAATACCTTATTCTCTTCGGTCAAATAAAATTTAAAAACTGGTAAAATACATCAATTTATTATTTTCTTATACATTGAAATGTTTGATAAAACAATTATCAGCGAATCCTTTGCATACATACATTATTTTACAATGATCATATTTACAATTTTCAGTCAATCTTTCTAGCATACCTTATTGGAAATTGGTTTTCAATTTTTCATTGTGTATGGTGTATGTCTTGGTATCTATTAATGACAACCACAACTTTTGACTACCATCTTTTTGAATTTTTTCAATACTACGTTGGTATCGTCCAAAAAATACAGAACAGAAACCGGTGTCAATTTGGTAGGAGCACAGCATGGTTTGGGGTACTTAGTTGGAGTCATTAAATGAACTAAGGTTTGAACTATTGCGTGGTTGGTGGCATTCATGTGTGCATTCAGAGGAAAGTTACATTCTCCTGCACAATAATATGCTGCATAACCATCTGGAGCTATAATCCAATCCTGAAAAAAAAAACAATATCTATCATAAGTGTTATGTCTCCAACGATTAATAAAGGGTTTTCCAATAAAAGGTGTTATTTTGAATAGCCCGCTATTTCGGTAGATGTCACGTTAGAAGCTGTCATTTTTTGACATTTGACAAGTAGAAACTACGCCATTAATAAAAATGGAACGATACACGCTTCAAGAACGCATTGAAGTTATTAAAATTCACTATAAAATGGTGAAAATTTGGCAGAGACGGTTCGTAAAACTCGAACATTTTTGGGTCGTCGTGAAGCACCTTGTCGGACCGCAATAAAGAAATTGGTGGAAAAATTCGAGCTGTTGGGACAAGTTAGTGATGTGAAGAATAAAACCTGTGCACGTCGCTCGAACAGCCAACAATATTGCTGCTGTAGCCGAAAGTGTTGAAGAAAACCCAGGTTTGTCCATTCCTCGTCGTTCTTTGGAATTAATGATTTTTTATGGCCGAAATTGAATAGTATTAATTTGGACATCGTTTACTTTCAACAAGACGGCGCTACGTGTCACACAAGCAACGAAACCATTGATCTTTTGCGGAAAAAGTTTCCAGACCGTGTTATCTCTCGAAGAGTTGATCCCAATTGGCCACCGAGATCTTGTGATTTAACACCTTGCGGCTTCTTCCTTTTGGGCCACGAGAAAGAGAAGGTCTACGCCAATAGCCTATAGCGTCGATTCAAGACCTCAAAGATGGAATTCGTGAGGCTTGAAACATGAATTTGTGAGGCTATCGAGGACATTGGGCAGCCACTTTGCGATTTAGTTATGGAAATTTTTATTAAAAGGATGTAGTGCTGTAAGCGTGGTCGTGGTGGTCATCCTCCTGATGTTATTTATTTATTAACGGCATAGTTCCTTCTCCATAATGAAATAAACATCCGATCTTTTAAATTGAAAAATACGATCATTTATATTGAAAAATGGCAGTTTTCTTTGAATATCAATAAAATAACACCTCTTATTGGAAAACCCTTTATCATAAAAAACATTCAAAATTAAATTCAAGTATATAAGGAATTTCGTCCACTGAGTAATCAGCTAACTGGGTCCATCCAGGTAGTGACTAGTGAGCAGGGAAGTGGGCAGCACGAGAATGTAATCACTACACTTAATTCTCCTGCTGCTGCCGCTGTCGGTTTCTTGTACGGAAGTCAAAAGACCGACAGTGCGAGCGGCAGTAAGTGATTACATTAAACTAGTTTGCTGGAGAATTTCTTTGTCCGTTATCGCCGAATCTGGGTCGCGAGAGAAATGTTGCAGCAGAGTGTGAATGTAGTATCACAGTATAGACACTAAGTCTAGTGTCTATACTGTGGTAGTATCACTGCCTGTGACACTGCTACAGAAGTATTTCAGGAATTATTTCAGGCAGCGAGAGCAGCAGTGGCTGAGTGTAATTGATGTAATACTTCTGCAGGCAGTGAGCATTTACACTCTGCTGTTCTCTATGTACCGGGTTTTTCACTATAATTTGACCCCCCCTTTAACTTTCTTACTGAAAGAGATACAAAAAATGTTTCGTATAAAAGTTTCACGAAACCACCTGAGGTTTTCTGATATGAGTCTAGAAACTGACATATATACAGGGTGACCAACATATTGATGGCAACTTCTTTTTTTCAAATGGAACACCCTGTATATTTTTCCATATTGGTTAGCTCTTTTTTCCCTTATTTCGAATATGTAACATATCTTGGTCTATCTTTCTTATTCTGAGCACCACAGAGTTTCAAATGTCAATAACCATCTGGTAGGTATAGCGTTTTGGAAGTTCGTCAATATTTAAGTGGCCAATTCGATCTTTGATTTGGTAATGGCTCACCCATTTCATGGCCACCAAATAGTTCCGATTCAACTCCGTTGAACACGTTTTTATAGCCGTTATTGAAGAAAAAATTTTACTTCAGCAATAATGGCAATCAAGGAAAGCGGAGAATAATATTAATGATATAAAATCAACCAATATTAAACCCATAATTCGGAACTAATCCCGTCAATGCATAAAGAATAATGTTAATGTTGTAATGATAAGCAACACATTTCGAAGCTTTAATTTCTGACTTGAATCAGAGCCATAATAAAGCTGTCCAAAAAAGTCTAAACAACTTGAGACAACTATATGAACTATGTGTATTGAATGAAGGTGGTCATTTTGAGCAATTTCTTTAGTTGATGTTATTCTTACCATATTACTATAGTTTATCACTTTTCATTGGTTAAGTGATGGTTAAGTATTCATTCTAAAATAATACTCTTAAGTAGATTGTTTGGATAAAGAATTTCGTAGGTATTTCACATTTTTTTTCATTCGGTGTCATCATTTCAAAACTTTGAAACTCTGAAAATTTAAGAAACACATCCACATATACGCATTTATATTCAGATCGGGAGATCAGGAGGAAATAGCCTTTCAAAAAAAGGAAGAATATACAGGACAAGGTGTCCCATTTGAAAAAAGAAATAGTTGGATTCAATGTTGTTCACCCTGTATATCTTTCCATTGACGTTATTATAACTCCAAAAATGACCATTTTCAGTAAACGCACTCTGCCACTTGTGAAATAATTACAGATCTTGGGAGGTGGTTCTTAAAGTTTGAAATTCTGTGGTTCTCAGAATAGAAGAGATAGACCAACATATGTTACACATTCGAAATCAGGGGAACAAGAGCTAGCCAAACATGGAAAAATATACAGGGTGTTCCATTTAAAAAAATGAAGTTGCCATCAATATGTTGGCCACCCTGTATATAATTCAGTTTCTGGACTATTTCAAAAAACCTCAGTTGATTTCGTGAAACTTTATATAAAACATTTTTTTGTATCTTCTTTAGTAACAAAATTAAAGGGGGGGTCAAATTATAGTGAAAAACCCGGTACCTGTACAACCGCATAATTTATAAATATAATGTAATAAGGAATCTTGTCTCACCTTCCATTTAATGTCTTTGAAGCTTATGTATAGAGTCCTTATCTTGCAACTCGTGGGGGTTTCATGAGGAGCATTGTCTGAAAAAGATCAATAAATTAGTTTCATACGGACGCTAAGTAATGATAGTATACCACGCACCTTGGACTGCACGTTTCATGATAGTTGTATAATTGGACTTCTTTTCAGTCCTTTTTATTTCTCTCGTACTTCTCCTAGCCTTCACGCGATTCGTTGCTTTCAAGAAGGCTACCATGAATGGATGAGTTTCATCTTCGCTTCTAGCTGTGACTAAGCCCACATCTTCTGGTCGGACCTCATGATCTGAAAGTGTAATGGTGATAATTACAACTACACTACTGGAAAAAATTAAAGGATCAAAAAAAAAATTCCAATTTTCCGCCATTTTCAACATGCCGTAACTTTCAGATGAATGGTAGTACAAGGAATTTAAAAAAAGGAAATTGTAGCTCCAAGTGTCTAGTTTTTGGATTATAACTTCAAAAATTTAAGTTCCAGTGATTTTCGAGTAATGATAGAAAAATCAGCAACAAAAAAATTCTCGAAATTTTACCACTTTTTTTCTTGTCTACGAGCGTGGAAATTTCATTTTGCATAATCGTTATAATGATGGGATACTTTGTTAATTCAGCTTCAATTTATTTTTTCATTGACCTCAATACGTCCACTTCTCGCCGAGATATCGGTCTTCAAATGGAAAAGGATCCATTTGTCTTTGATTATCGATTTCTCAGCAACCAATGATCGCACAGAAAATTGAAAGAGGGTTCAAAGGCCTTAAATGAACTCCGATTAATGAACAACCATTGCTTATTAATAATTTATTAATTTTTTCTTCATGTCGCATCAATATAAAAATTTAACAAAAAAGGGCTTTTGGTGGTTTCTTGGAAAATCTACCGCTGGATCGAAAATGTTGAGGAAACCAATAATGTTAAGTGCGACTTTCATAGTTCAATATGTTGATAAAATCCTTACGAAGAGTCAACTCAATCCAACGAGCCGTTTTTTTGTTTGACTCGATTGAATTTTTGAAAAAAATAAGGATCACGTTTTTTGCTCTTAGAAGCTCATAATCTTCAAAAAAGGCAAAAAAGAATTTTCTCGAGCTTTTTCCACATTTTATTCGCAGATAGTACATAAATTTCAAAAGAAGAAAAATAAAATAAACTAACAAATAAAATTTTTATTGATTTAATAACGGATAAAACATGGATCCTTTTCCATTTGAAGACCGATATCTAGGCGAGAAGTATTCAGGTCAATAAAAAAAATTAAAGCTGAATTAACAGACTATCCTATCATTATAACGAATATGCAAAAATAAAATTTCCACTCTCGTAGACAAGAAAAAAAAAGTGGTAAAATTTCGAGAATTTTTCTGTTGCTGATTTTTCTATTATTACTCAAAAACCACTGAAACTTAATATTTTTGAAGTTCTAATCCAAAAACTAGACACTTGGAGCTACAATCTCCTTTTTTTAAATTTCTTGTACGACCATTCCTCTCAAAGTTACGGCATGTCGAAAATTGACGTAAAATTTGGATTTTTTTTTGATCCTTTAATTTTTTCCAGTAGTGTAATATAGCAATATGATTTTCTACATTCCGATTTTTCTAAAAAGAACTGCTATGCACACAGCAACAGTGCAGCCCGAAGAAAAATCAATGATGCTTTATAAAGGGTTTTCACTTTGTTTACCCTCGCTATCTGGGTAGGAGTCACTTTAGAAAACTACCGGTAACTATGAAACATCATCAGTTTTTGTCTATCTTCGTTATAAATGAGACTTCCCCATTCAAAAGTGTCGAATTTGGCGCAGCCTGTAGAGTTCGTCGTGACTCATCCTGTATAGCGTAGCTTGGATTGATTTCATTTAGGTAGAGTCAGGTGAAAGAGTGTAGCATAGCAAAGCTCCAACTAATAGTTGGTCACCCTCAAAGAACATTGAAACATTTAAAATTTAACTTATTGTCTAGCTGTCAAGCCTAGGGGAAGGGAATGTGCTAGTCGGAAGTAAAAAAGACACGAAATAAAGAAGTTCTACTCAACCTCTTCATTATGTGATAGAGATGGGTCGGTTTTCTCTAATCAAAGGGGCAGATATGACTCGACTACCCTAGAGAGTGAATAATCTTCCGAGAATCTGCTGGATGACTAATAACATAGTTACCTGGTTTATCAACTTGATGCACCGACAGGTAGAGGCCCTTGTTAGAATTGGGAAAGGCCACCCAATTCGCGAGGCAGTTTTGTTACGTTCATGCTCAACCATCCGGTGAAACCTGCCGTTGTGTTCACTGCTGAAACGTACTCCAAGTCTCTTTCTCTGAAAAAAATTCTCAATACAGATTTTCTTCATTTACTTGGTCGAGGTATTTGATGAAATCTAAATAAACAGAACATTCTTTAGTTTCCTTTATACAGGGGTTGGCGAAAGTCCTTCATAAATTCAATAACTTTTAAATCGGTGACCTAAGAAAAAGCTGAAACACTTTAATTGATTTTAAATTGAACTCATTTTTGTAGACGAAGTGAAATATTTTCCTTAGTGTCACTGCGATGAATTGAAAATCTGTCAATTAGGTACAGATTTTAATCTGTTAATTCACACTTTTAATCTGTCAACTGACAAATTCAATCTATCAATTGCCAGATAAATAAATCTGGCAATTTAACGATGCTTGAGTTTGATCAACCGCAATCTTCTCTATTTCTCTCTGCCTAAGAGAATGAGCGATCCTCTTTTTCTAAAACTAATATTTGAATTGTGCTTTCATGTTTAATTAAAATTGGACGTTTGAAACTTGAAACTATTTTCACGAAATTCAAATATGTAAATAATATCTTATATGAAAACGGATAATTTTTGAGAGTTCGTTCTACTTAAACGAGTGCTTTATAGTTTTGCCCAAATGTCTGTAATTTTCGAATTTTGAGCCGAAAATGGCCTCATACGTTAGGTTCGAATCCCTGATGACGAATCCGTGGTCAAATTCAATTCTGTCCGTGGGACCGGCCGGCCGTTAACACAATAACTTTCGAAGAGATTGTCCTAGAGGCCTAAAAATTTTAGTGTGAATATAAAATTTTGAGGTAATAGTTTTATTGCTCCACCAAAGAACGAGCGCTCAAAAGCTCCTGCTCTGGGCTTCTTAATTTTTTTCCATTGGTTCCAATGGAAATAATTAATATATTCATTTCATGAAAATTCGAAGATGTTATATTGCTAAGCGTGAAGTCAGCAGCAAAAACTACTTATTGGATTGTCAATATGTTGCTTGATGAGGCACTAATTGACACTTTAGGCATTGAATATTGAACATTGTTTCAAATTAGTGTTTCCAACTTTTCGCTTCACCGACCCCATACACGTCAACTGTTTTGATTCCTGACGTGAGAAAAGAGCAATCGAAAAAGAGAACCTGTTGATTTGTCAGATTAAATCTGTCAATTCACAGATTTTTATTTCATCGCAGGTTAATAGGAAATAAGACAAATGTGCATGTATACAGGATGCATCTGAATAACATCGAAACAAGAAGCTGTCCCTCGATGAAAATTAAGGTATATACAGGTTTGGAAATTCACTTCGAAAACATAAGGTATTAAATGCATCAGACAGAGAATTTTTCCGTCCAGTTGAACAGCTGTATATTCGAGAAATGTAAGTGCTACGTAACAGCCTGAATCCAGTTGAATGATTGCAATGATATAGAGTTGTCTCTTTCTTAACGTTGGTAATGGGTTAATTCAAGCAGTATGGTAGGAGACCTTCTGTACTCGCATCGAATTATTTAATGTGCCAGGCTACCCATTATACTCGATTAAAGTACTTTCGGTTACCTACCATACTGCTGGAAATAAGCCACTCTCAACGATGAGAGAGGCACAACACTACATTATTGCAATCGAACACTGGATTCAGACAGTTACGTAGTACGTAAATTTCTTGAATATACAACTGTTCAACTGGACGAAAAAATTATCTGTCTGATGCATTGTATATCCTATGTTTCCGATGTGAATTTCCAACCTGTATATGAAATAGTATTAAAGAATGGCAGATTTCACCTCGAAGTTGTCAAATGAAGCTGATGAATTTAAACTTACCCGTCATTAATGGTGATTAGTTGGTAAATGGTGATTGTAAATGTTGCTTTGGACTTTTTGCGTTTATGATTTTCCTTCTTATAAAGACGTAATTCGGCTCCAACAATATTTTCTGCAATGGGTACATCAGAAACATTAAACCATAATCTCTTACCCCTCTCATGCCGTACCTCGTTCAAGTGATGCTCTGAAAAAAAAATAATAATTTATTGGCAAATTCTGCCAATTAATGAATAGAAAATATCTGTACGTATCTATGCAATTAATTTTTTTTGGAGCTCCATAAACCGCAAGAAGCTACCGAATTCCTTTAGTATAGGTAGGTAATTAGTATTTGGGTGAAACATTAATTTCTGTGAATACTTTGATTGATTGATTGACTGCGCAAAAGTATTTACAGAAATTAATTCTTCACTTAAATACTAATTACTAAAGGAATTCGGTTTCTTCTTGCGGTTTATGGAGCTCCAAAAAATGTATTGCATAAATACCTACAGATATTTAACATTTGTAAAAAATACACGAAACAAGAAGCAAGTACAACTATCTTGTCTTCCTTCAACATCGGCATCTGCTACTCAACATTTGTTTTGAGTACATATAATATCAAGTTCAGACATAGAAAGGCAATGAACTGAGCCCTGAAGACTGGGGTTGGAAATTGTTAAATAATATTTTGGAACCGATTCGAACTTTACTACCCCTGCCCCAGAAAAACTTCTTAACACTATTTTTTGCAATTGCAAGAAAGGTTGTAGTGCCAAATGTGGCTGTAAAAAAGTATGGTTGCGGTGTTCTCCAGCGTGTACTAATTGCCAAGGTGTCTCTTGCTCAAATGTTGAATTAAATACAATAGAAGAAGTTTCATGTGATTTTGATGAAGAAATAACCGATTCTTCTTCATTTGAACAATTTCTACTCAGTAACCCATGTCAATAATCTTTAGACTAATGAATAATTATTGTTATTATAACGTCATAAAGATTCGTGGAATAGGCCTACACAAAACACAAAACGCGCCGAGTACACTACCTCATAGGTGGTAAGGAAACGTGTGCATATTATGTAGAACGTGATTCCTTCAAGCGCAATATCTGGGAATAGTGGGTCTAAGGGAAAAAATCTTCAGGACTATTCTTATAGAGAATTTCAAAATCTACAACTTTGCTTCGAGGTACTTTTTCGATAAAACTTACCGTTTTAGAGAAAATCCAAAAAAACTAAAATTTGGCCTTTACCCCAATAAGTCCCTTAGCACACATGGGACTTTTGAGACTTTATTCCTAACCTAAACTTAAGGTCTTTACGAAAATTTAGCTCTGTCTAAATTGACCGGACTATAAGGTTTTGAATTGAAGTGAAGGGAGTATTTGGCAGAGGCTGATATCCAAGAATTGGCATGCCCTAAGGTCAGGTTATTACTCAACTGATCATGTTTGGGATTTTCTTAGATGGAAAATTCGATCTCGCGAACTCCTGAAAATTTGCAGAGTTTTTTCATTCAAAATGTCGTTATAATAGGTTTTTCACTGTGCCTACAATAATTGAAAAAGAAATTCAATCAAATCGGACTCAGAATAACACATTTATGAATCAACGAATCATCAAAAGGTCGGTTCATTATTCCCGGAGTTATTTTCTTGATTTTCCTCTATTTATATTTCTTAAAAACTTTTCAGTGATGCATTCCAACATGGTTTCCTTTGCGAACCGAAATGGTATTGACTAAATTCCTCGAAAATATCGCTCATGGACAGAATTTCTATGAAGTGATTTCATCTAATAAAAATTCATTCAAATAGTTAATATGTATGCATTTATTCGCAGCTGGAATCGAAGTAAACAACTTAGAGTTTGTAGTGTTAACAAGATATACCTACTTCAATCTTGTAGAATAGATATAGCTGTAAGACACGTAGAAAAGTAATAAGCAAAGCCCTGAACGACTCTGATGCATTCCAAATCGAGTTTGGATACCTACTCGGAAATTCTGATCAACAATACGACCTCTGTCAAGCAGCTTTACATCTTATGTAGATCAGAGATTTGATATACAGATGTTTGGTAATTAGACGTGATCCTTCAAAGGAGGTATAGATACTAGACGACATTTGACTCTCAATATTCAATGAATATTTTTTTCAAAGTTGGGGAGATGAGCTCCTGAGTGAAATAGAAATCTTAATAACTCGAAAAAGTCTGTCACCTGTTCGGTGGTTTTGCATAAAAGAATTATTGACGTTTGAACCTTCTTGAAAAGTTTAGGAAACAGGGGAGTTTTTTCCTAAATTTGTAGGGTGAGAGGTTCAGTTGTTGACACCCCGAAGGTGATTGACACTGTGTATAGTCCGTTGACGAAAGGTTGAGCACATATTAGGCATTTCTTTATTTATTTGAAGTTGGCAGTATTTACTTTCATTAAGTAAAATGAAGTCAACGTTGCCGAATGTACTCGGCCTCGTCCGACGAGCTTGCGAATTATCAGAGAACTCTATGCAATATTGACAACACTGCGTATCAATCTGACAAGAAAATAAAGAACATAACCTAAAATTTTAATATACACAGTGGAATATGCCAAATTTCCATGGCCAACCGATGGCTCAACCTTTCGTGAACGGAGTATACATATGTACGGGGTCTTTATAAATCATTGTAACAACGCAGTTGGCTCTGAATTATTTTCATTTTGCTGCTTCTTATGCAAACCCAACACATTCATCAAATCTCTCTCTATATTTTTTTCTATCTATCTTTGACATTGATAATTCCAGCCATATAATTCGACACACTAACCTGCGTTGCAGAGTAATATAAATAAATAAATAATCCAAAGCCAACTGCGCTGTTACAATCATTTATAGGGACCCTGTATATACCGATGTAATATACTATTGGTGCTATCTAGAGTTTTTTCATCTGTCTCCACATATTTCAGAATGATTTATTTCAGTTGGGTCAAGTTCAATTTCCTCAGGTTATCATTCTGAAAATGCCATCATTTTTGATATTTGGCGCTATTCAATCGATATTTATTGAATAATTAAAAGAAGATAAAAACACTTGACAAAGTTTCACAATTTTGATTAAAAACTTTTTAAAAATGGGATAAAACCCGAAACAAGCGTGTCAACGAATATTTTAATAAAAATTGTGAAACTTTGTTCAGTGTTTTTATCTTCAGTGAAAAATGTTGTTCGCCCTGTATCTTCGAAACAAGAGGTTTTTCAAAAATCATCAAAGGACAAAACATTCTTAAAATGGTCCAAAGAACAACCCCCTGAATTTTTGCCGCATGTTTAGGAAACACCCTGTATACAGCATACGCTATACGTTTTCTATTGGAAGAAATTGAAAACTACTGTTTATGTTAGTGGTACCAAGAATATACAACTCACCAACTGATTCAATAGTCATGATAACATCGCTCTCATCGATTGCGTTTTTTTCAGTCAAATTTAAATCCAATTCACTGCTACGTCTTTTCCTGTGATTTTCATCATTTTCATCCTCATTTTCTTTTTCCATAAGCGCTTTATAGATGTCCATCATGAATCTTGGTGCTGCTTTCTTGATATGTGATTCGTTTATTTTCTTAGGCCGATACGGCAGACCCAAAAGATTCAAGAGCTCCATTTCCATTGCTTGTTTTTCTTCTTTGCTCATTGACCAGTCGATTTCAGTTTGATCATTCTCGTTATCACTGTAGAAGCCTGAAGGCCGCAGACTGTTTGTGTACTTAATGTTTATAGAAATATTTAAAATTATAAAGAATAAAATTGGAGCTACCACTGTTTCCCTCATTTTGCACTGAATTTTTTGATAGTCCTTAACTCAAAGCATTAAAACACGCTATGTTTGTCGGAGAATTCCTCTGAATTCTTGTCCGTTTTAAAAGGAATATAAACACTCACTGCTCACTCGTAGAAATCATAATTGAAAGTGTGGGTTGTTGTTTAACTTTATGTAGTTTCCTCTTCAAAAACGGGTTTCAGACCCGCAGGCGGTCAGTTGAGATAGGTATCCCGTACCAATGAAATTAATTGCATATTTACTTGGATTGCTTAGGCAACACATATGACTTCTTCAGGTAATTTTAGAAGAACGGAAAACTATACGAAAAATTTGAAGAAATCATCGAAAAGGAAGAAACTTTTGAGCAGATGGCAATAAGAATCATTTGAATGTGTACGTACAGGTGGCCAAACTTCAATGGATAGTCTTTTTTGAACGCTATCGTTGTACCAAGTGCTATATCGTTCAGCAGCGGCTACTCAAAGGAGGCAGAGGAGGCCGGGCCTCCCCTAATTTCACTGCAATTTATTCAATTTTAAATAAAAAATAATCACATTTCTATATGTATAGTATTTCCATCATTCTATCTACTATCCAAATCTCAAAGTAATTGTAATAAACATATATTCATTACTCAGCGATCTAAATAATCATACATTATCCGCAACACACAATACAGCGTAACGGATAGCAGGCAAACCGCTTAGCGAAGAAGGCTCGCTTCCTCAAATCGAGATTCGTTAGAATGTAACATTTGTAACTTCTCAAATAAACGGTGCGGGAACCACTCAAAATTCAAGCTGTAGATCACGTGTCGGAGGCCCGGCTCCGCGGCATTATTTTCGTTCTAGGTGAACGAGCTTAGCTGAAACTGAACGTCCGATCGGCCCGAATTAACTTCGGCGATCGTGGATGGAGATCAGTTGTTGTTTTGATTCCCTCCCTTTTTATTAACAAAGTATTAATCCTCTCAGCTTGCGGTTTGTGGTTTTGTGACATTTTTCGGAAAAGTTTGTTGGTAGAGGATTTTAAAATTTCAGCAAGAAAGATGGAAACAGAAACAAGAAGTGAGAATAATAATGTAAGTAGTGAACTTAAAGAAACGCAAGATTCTGTAGATTTTATTTTGAATAATAAATTTAGTGAAATGCCTTACGATGATAAAATTTTCATAACTCAAGTGACTTCTCGGCCAGCAATGCCCAATTTAATTATTAATTCTGCTCATAATCGTTCGTTCTGCCTAGAATGTTATAATAAATGCCAGTGAGAAACAGGAAGCCCAGTTCGATATGAATTATTTTGTTGGTTGCGTGGTCCCGAGCCCTCTGATTGAAATCTCACGAGCCGCCACTGATATCGTTTCGCCCATAGATTATAGAGTATAATCTTTGGTTTCGCCCCAAATGTCTGTAATTTTCTAATTTTGAGCCGAAAATTGCCTCAAACGATAAGGTTCTACTCTCTGCCAATATAAACTTCAGAGTAAACCATGAAGTACGAGTAAACGCTTTGTTTTTTGGCTGCCAGTTCAATTTTTATTTTGTTTGGATTTTTTTTGTCCGTAGCCGTTCAAGGAGAAAAAGAAAGACGGTATCAATTCTCTATGGTTTTCAATTTTGACATTCTGTCATCTGTCATGTTTGACCAGTCACCAGTGAACTCTAAAATAATTCTAGAGTTCACTGTGTTTGACATGTTGTCTATGTTTGTTTGATGTTTGAAATTTGAATTTGTAAGCAACTGCAACTGTACTGCTACTGCTTGTAGAAGTGTTTTTATTTAACAAATTAAATTTAAATAAATAAATAGCTCATAAACATGACTTCGGCAGCTCGTCCGACTTTCGAACCTGCTCGTGGAGGACAAGGTCGCAATGAGAAAGATCTAAGTGCTATTTCTAGACAATATTCCAGTAGGGATCTTCCAGGTCATACTAAACTTAAATACAGGTAATTTCTTGAAAACGTTATCTTATATTCTACAGGTACTATTGCCCTTAGTTTTTGATTTTCTTTCATTTTTTTATTTTTGAAAATTTCTGATCTAAGATTAATTTTCAATCAACAGAGAACATGGACAAGGCACTGCTGACGAAACCAGAGCAAGAGATTTTCGAAAAGAATTAGAAGAAAGGGAAGGTAAGGCAGGGGGTAGACCAAGATCTGATCAAAACAAGCGCCTGAAATTAGATCAAGTACCTGCAGCTAGTTTGGACGCTGACGACCCGTTGGAAGAAAACTCGGAGTCTGAAGATTCTGATGACGATACCGAGGCTTTATTGGAAGAATTGAATAGGATTAAGAAAGAACGTGCGATGGAAATAGCAAAGAAGGAAATTGAGAAAAGGCAGGAGGAGGAAAGAATAAGAATGGAGAATATATTAAGTGGTAATCCGTTATTAACTCATTATTCTGCTGGTAGTGCAAAGACTGATCAAAAAGTAAAAAGAAGGTGGGATGATGATGTTGTGTTCAAGAATTGTGCAAGAAGTGAACCAAAAAAGAAGACAAATGTATTCATCAATGATTCATTGAGGTCTGAGTTTCATAAGAAATTTATGGAGAAATATGTAAAATGAATTCACATGAACCTCATACTAATATTAAAGTTAATTTAAATATTTTGATTTATGTAAATAAAATTTGTAACTATGATAGATTGTTGAAAGTTCTCCTGTTACTCATTAATCGGTGCAATGGTATCTCAAAATAATTTCTTCTTTGTGTGAGGTAACCGTGTATCGTTCTCTGTATGTGCACCATAACTGTTTTATTCATGCACAACTTTCAACCTCCATATGTGAAAAATTAGAATGAGCTTCAGTTATAATCTTAAGTAGGTATGTTATGTTATTAGTAAGCTTCTTTGAATTGAAGAACATTTTATCGAAAAGTTTCAACTTAAGATTATAACTGAAGTACAGTGTTTCACACGTGAGGGGGTTCATAAACAGAACTGTATTGGTCGACTTTCATTCGGTGACAAATTTCATGAGGTACCATTGTCTCAAAGTGAATGAGCCATGACAAAGTGCACATACTGAAAACATCTTTGAAGTGATTTAAACAAGTACGCAAGGGCCCTCAAAATGGTTAAGGATGCTCATGCTCCCCTTCTCCAAAGAGGTGACCGCGCGGGCACTAAGTTCTACTTCGACGAACCCTACAGGGTAATTGTTCCTGACAGAGACCTATGGTCTTCATCAAACAGGCTTCTTAGTCCAGATGGTCCCACCTGGTTCACTGATGGCTCTGTCACAGCAACAGGGTCTGGTGCCGGAATCGTGGGTCCTCACTTCAATCAGGCTATCCCTCTGGGGAAGGACTGTTCCATTGTGCAGGCTGAGCTATTTGCGGTTCTTGCATGCGCACTAGTAAATATTCGCAGGGGATACTCTGGCTAGCACATTTACATATGTTGCGACAGCCAGGGAACTCTGAAATCTCTATCCGATGCTAGAGTTGACTCTTTTGGTAGAAGAATGCAGGAAAGCTCTGCGTGGGCTGGGCTCTGATAACTTTTTGAAAGTAATCTTGTGTACGGCTCATGCAGATATACCTGGTAACGTCAAGGCAGATGAGCTGGCTAGGCGGGGAGCCGGATTAGCATTTGTTGGTCCGCAGCCTGCGCTGCCAATCTGTCGCACATCTGTCAGAAGTTTCTTCAGGGAATTTTCCTCGGAATGGAGCGCAGGGGTGGGCCTAAGGTGGTCGAGGATTCTCATTGAGAGACCGTCCTCGCGATCTGAGGTCAAAAGACTTCTGTTGCTGGAGAGGAAACAACTCGGTCTGGTGACTGGTGCATTGACTGGTCACCTGTTCGACAAGCATTTGAAGAGAATGGGATTGACAAGCTGCTCCCTATGCTGGTGGTGCAGGAGTACTGATGAAACGGTTGAGCATATTTTGTTCAACTGTGGGAACCTTACTGAGTTAAGGTCAACACACCTAGGAAATCCAACACCTTCTATACCTTTGGTGAGAGGGACCACTCCTGGCAGGCTCGCGACATTTCTGTCTTCGTGTCTGAGGAGCTGAGTCTCTATAGAACGATGCGGGTGAACAATGGGCCACTAGGCCTCTGTTCGGCCGGAAAGGCACCGCACAGAGAAGAAGAAGATTTAAACAACCCGCTTTCCTATTCAAAATATTTAGATGATTGATGGGGATGGCACAGGGTAAAACAAAAATCCTTCAAAATGCATAAAAATTTGGTGAAAGTGAAACAAAAATTGACCGGTTTCAGGATTTTATTGCCAAATATTTTTCTTCTGAGATAATGAATTTGTTCCATAATTTTGACGCGCACCAGATGTATATTTTAAAAATTCAACATACCTACCTATTATTTCGTATATGGACCACATAACGTTAACAATGTATATAGGTAAAACAGAGAATAATATTAATCGATAGAAATCAACCAATATCAAACTAATACTTCGGAGCTAATATCGTCCTCGTTTAAGACAAAATACAAGGAAGTGGTATCAAACACCTTGTATTATTCAGAGCTGTTCTGTGCTGATGAGTCCTAATAAAGACGAAATGGCCATCCATAGGGTGCTCTGTTTGATACCACTTGCATTTTGTCTTGAACGAGGACGAGATTCGCTCCGAAGCATGAGTTTGATATTGGTTGATTTCAATCGATTAATATTATTCTCTGCTTTCACTATATTGTTATTCATGGCGATGTTACGCGTTAAACCTCTTCTTATTGTTAATAATGTATCTCGAGCGAAAAGAATCAGCTTTGCAGATCAATCACAGAAAGACAGAGCTCCTGATTATTGGTTGGTTAAGTCAGAAAGTGCTTACAATGTATACATAGACAAACTAAAATAATAATTCTCCGTTTAGTTAATCTATGAATGTATACTCCGTTCACGAAAGGTTAGCACATAGTAGGCGTTTCTTTATTTATCTGAAGTTGGCGGTATTTGCTGTCATAACGTAAAATAAATTCAATGTTGCCGAATGTACCCAGCCTCGTCCGACGAGCTTGCGAGTTATCAGACAACTCTATGCAATATTGACAACATTGCGTATCAATCTGACAGAAAATGAACATCATAACCTAAATTTTAATATACACAGTGGAATATGTCAAATTATCATGGCCAACCGACGGCTCAACCTTTTGTGAACGGACTATACCATAGACAAACGTTTAGTTAGTCTATGGACGATACATATAAAAGAGTACCTATACTCCGTTCACGAAAGGTTGAGCCGTCGGTTGGCCATGGAAATTTGGCATATTCCACTGTGTATATTGAAAATTTAGGTTATGTTCTTTATTTTCTTGTCAGATTGATACGCAATGTTGTCAATATTGCATAGAGTTGTCTGATAACTCGCAAGCTCGTCGGACTAGGCGGAGTACATTCGGCAACATTGACTTTATTTTTCTTTATGACAGTAAATACTGCCAACTTCAGATAAATAAAGAAACGCCTACTATGTGCTCAACCTTTCGTGAATGGACTATACTTTATGATGGTGAAGATTGAATTATTAGAATTTTTTTAATGTTGGCTAACTCAATTCTCCATTTTTGAATTAAAATAAATGTTTTATACGAATAATTTTATATACAGGGTGTATCCTAAATATGCGGCAAAAATTCAGGGGGTTGTTCCTTGGACTTTTATGTTTCGCCCTTTGATGATTTTTGAAAAACCTCTTTGTTTCGAAGATACAGGGCGAACAACATTTTTCATATTTTTAAAATTAATAATAGTTTAAATAAAAATGCGTACCGCACTGTGTTTACTAAGTAGGTACAATTTATTTTTAAATTTGTTTAACAACATTCCAATTACTAAAAACGGCCAGTTTTTTTGACTTAAAATTGATAAGTTCAGATGGTAAAGGAATACAGATTAAACACGGTTTTCATTTGAATTCGTTTTTTTGGCTAGAGGTGGTCATTTTCAACAGTTTTTGTAGGTAGTTAAATTTTCATGTAATTTTTCATAATAAATGTTATTATCTAAAATTTTGTTTCCCCTGTATCTTCGAAACAAAGAGGTTTTTCAAAAATCATCAAAGGACAAAATATTCTTAGAATAGTCCAAGGAACAATCCCCTGATTTTTGCCGCATGCTTAGGAAACACCCTGTATATTAAGGGTAGTTATAATTCAGTCTATATGAAAAACAACCCAGTTATTCTGTTGTTTAAAATTAAACAGAGCGAATCTTTCACCTCTATAACAAAAACTTTTTACATTTTTAAGAATACTCACCTTTATAATTTCTCTATGCATTTATCTTGTACAGCATCCTCAATTTTTGATAATGATCCAATGTGAAAACTTTACAAAACTATTACTGATGAAGAGAAGCACTGAATAAGGTAGGGATATAAACAAGACAATTTTCGGCAATAAAAATTATTAATTAATTCAGTTAAGGCAGTTTCATCTCAACATAGTCAATTTATATTTCGTCAAGGCCACAATACATAATAATTATTCTAACAATAAATATTCTGAGATAACTATTTCAAATATAAGAGAATCACAGATTTTCACTGAAATTCGAATTTTGGAATTTCTCTATGGGACTCAGTAGGGTTAAAATGGAATAATTAGCGAAAATTAATTTAATGTTCCTTGCTTAAACATTCATGTGTCCTTCAGAAATTGTATATCGCTAATAACTATAAGACTGTATCTTCGAAATTTATTGGAGTGCATCATTCAGAGATGAAAAGTATCACATTGAGTTGCAAGTTCGTTTTTTTGTTTATGCACACATCTAGTTTCAAAATTTTAAATGCACCTGGGTTTAGGTGAATTGATAGATAAAACCTGCAAGTGTTCAGTCTTAGTCAAGTAGAAATGTCATAGAATTTATGGAAAAAAACAAGCAAATAACATATTGAGCATGAAATAGGGAGAAACAGCCCTAATTACTTGACTCAAGACTGAACCATTGCAATATAAACTTACATAACACATTTTAATTAATTATATAAAAATAATGAATCGTACATAATTTTAAAAAACGTCACTTTCAAATATCTCAAGAGCCAGCTATTAAGATGTTGAAGGAGCATGTAATGCATTATGTAGTGCCTGTTGTAATTCTGGAGCTAAAGATTGGATTACTGTTTGGAACAATCCTTCATTCGACTGTACTTGTCTAACAATATTCAACATTCTTATTCCTTCAGGTTTGGGTTGTTTCCATCACATCTCTAAAGAACGCTTCTGCTACTATTGCTATAATTCTAGGTATATTTATGTTACCAGCTCCTGAAAAGATTTGTATTAATCAATATTGTCAGTGTAAAACCATTGCAAGTTAATTATAATTCATGATAGAACGCCAAAAATAATAGAAAAACGATAATAAATTTTTCCATCAACCTCAAAATAAAAGGCGAGTTTAATGTGTACGAAATTGAACATTAATGATCCATTTCAATGTTCAATTTATGCTATTTTAATAATTTGCAACTGTCATTGGCAACCAAACACAAAGCATTGGTTTCGTGCATGTTTTAACAGCGGAGTGACATCGGAGGTATAACAACCTCACTTTTCCTATGTAAATCATAGCAAACAACGAGAGATTTTGGTTTTTTCTCAAGTGTTTCAGTTGATTTATTGCTTCTTTGGACTGAAAAATCGTGAAAATGGACCTATAATATTGTTTAAAAATTCAGATCATATTCATCGAGGATGATAAGTCGAAAAATCAGTTTTGGGCATTCACCCTTATCTACTGCAGAAGATTTATCCATCTAATGTGTCTTATTCCGATGATAAAATGTATCCTGATATTATTATCAATTTAATCAAGAAGACAAAGAGATTAGCCAGTTTCAGGATTCATATTTGGACAAGGAGGAAATATAGAACACTATAGGATGTATTTCCAATTCACCTGTTAGAGAAAAAAGATGAAGAATACTTGTTAATGGACAAAATTGTTGTGATAACTTGAGTTTTTATAAATATATGTCCTGAAATCATATCACTGGATTAAAACTCATCTGGATGTTCTTTAATTTGCAGTATTCTTTTGTTTTATATAAGACAAGTAAAAGGTAACTGCTATCTCCGCTTTTCACTATTTTATAGAATATAGCATAAGCACACTTACTTCTAACTCTGTATTTAAATATTTTCACAATTCCTTATTAGATAATTAAGTTTTTATTTATACAGAGACTATAATTTGTTGGTTTGTACTGATGATGAATGCTTCACTTTTGACAAAATAATTATATATTTTTTTAATTTGTATTTATTAGAAATCGTTTTCTACGTTGTGAATAATTGAAATTTAGTTGTTAATATTGATAAAATCCTTCATTTTTTCAATAAAATCATCATGGAATTCATGGGCTTTCATTTCAATAACAAATTTGATCATTTTTATTCTTTCCATTTATTGAAGAATAAATATTATAAATATCATATGATTCACTGCAGCAGCATTCTTTGTTTCCACTGAAGAACTGATAATATCAGGATACATTTTATTTCTGAATTCAAGTTAGATGGATAAATATCTTCCTTTTACAGTTGACAAGGTGAATACACAAAACTGATATTTTTCTACATATCGTCTCGATGAATATGATCTGAACTTATTAAACAATTTTATAGGTCCATTTTCACGATTTTTCAGTCCAAAGAAGCAATAAATCAACTGAAACACTTGAGAAAAACCAAAATCTCTCGTTGTTTTGCTATGATTTACATAGGAAAAGTGGGGTTGTTATACCTCCGATGTGCTGTCAGTTGTCAAACTTGCACGAAACCAATTCAAAGCAATACAAATAATGTCAAAACGCTACTGGAACATAGAAACATAGTAATTTTTTTATGGCAAATGTAAGTCTTGTGCAAAATAAGAATGTATTTCAATCAAAAATTCATTCTCAATTCATAATGAGGTCGACAGAAAAATCTTGTAATCGACTCGTTTATCAATCTAATGACTGATGGTCTCGATAAATCGCATTTCCAATATTTAATTAAGAATTAATTTTCTTGATACTTTAGTGAATCATTTGATAGGTATACAGGTTTGGAATACACATCAAAAACATACGAAAGTCAATGCATCAGAGAGCGAATTTTGCCGTGCAGTTGACCAGTGGTATAATGGAAAAGTTCACGTGTTTCGTAACTCTGAATAAACGACAGCTTGGAATAACCTAGTTTAGTCTCTCTCTTATCGTAGTACCTGTAGTACTAGCATCAAGTAATAAGCGCAGCCTGACGTATTTACTGAATGCGTCAAACGAAAGCAAAACATAGCACGTAACTCTGTCCAGTATAGCACTATCCAACTGCACGGCAAAATACTCTCTCTAATGCATTCAATATCGTATTTTCCAATGTGAATTTCCAAACCTGTTATTAAACACTACTCTTTATGCTGTCACATGAAAAAACTCATATTTTAATTAATGGAAATGCCCAATAAACAACATAACCTTAAATTTTGGTATACAAAGTGAAATATGCCAAATTTCCATGGCCAACCGACGGCTCAAACTTTCGTGAATGGACTATACAGGGTGAGTCTTTGACTTGTACATATATTTTTAACCGTATATTCCTGGGGTCGAAAGAAACACTTTTTTCCTTTACCATTTTTTTCCGATTCGGCCTAAATAAGAAGATATAGCCCTTTTTTGTTTTCAGAATGAGCTATGCCGCCACTGGTAAACCAACCACTGAATTTTTGCAAGTACGAGATATAGCATTCAAACCTTCGAAATAAGCTATTGTATCAAAGAAACGAGTAGATATACCATTCGAAATTTTCAAATAAGCTGCTGTATTAAAGAAAGAAATATGAACTCACTTTTTCAATACCAGTTGTATATTTTCTAATGCAATGATTGATTCATCCAAAATTTTGCTAGTGATGAAAAGCAGAATAATCACTTCTTGATGTATACTTCATTTTTGATTATATCGGATCAACTTTTAAACCACCTATTCTAGCTATAGCATTCATATCTCTTGAAATCTTCCGTGCAAGAGTTTCCGAAATCAAAACAACACGCATGACATTTCACGTTCATAAACACCAGTTGGGCGATTGAATTTCAAGGGGTGTCCGCATGGTTAAGTCACAGACATGACACTAGATTCTTTGACATCGGTGTTCTGTGGTCAGTTTGTTTTTCAAAATCATACGACTTCATGAATAATAACTTATTAAGGTCATTTTAGTAGTAATAAATATGATGAATAAATGAGAAATGAATGTATTCTAACGTAATGTGAATTTGGATCAACGTATGTCAAAGCTCAACGAAACAATATTGCAATAGGTACTTCGAATGGTGTGGAAATTTGCTTGAATAGATAAGGATTTACACTGAAGAAGTATAGAGGTGAGCTTATTCATTGTAACCCCATTTTTAAAGAAAATCCGCTAGTTCTCTTACCATTCATCATTCCAACAAATTCTCGAATTATTCTTGAAATTTGTCAAAGCGACCACATAGGGAAAATTGAATTCTGTGAATATTTTCGACAGAGTTGCATTCAGCCAAAGTACCCAATTTTTCGAATTTCTCAGATTTTTTCTTTCTTTCAACATCGAATTACTCGAAATTTTGTAGTCGGGAAAGATTAATCATATTCATGAAAACTATGTTTCAAAAATCATTTCATTTGAAGAATTCGTAAAATATATGTACAAGTCAAAGACTCACCCTGTATATTCTCTCGTTTATAGAAACAAGTGCGAACTAACGAAACTGAATTTTAAAAACGTATTCCTTACCTAAAATGAGTGGATTATTCTGCTCAACCAAATCACACAAATAACCGTACACATGTGGGGCTTCATCGGCATCTTCGATAACAGGAAGCCAGCTCAACCACATAGGTAACAACTCGTCCACGTTAGTAACAGCTGCAGGTTTGTACTTCATGATTTTAGTTAAAGCTGAGATTGCATTTTCTGTCGCGTTTATGTTTCTCGGGTCCTTGGATTTAGGATCGCTTATAATTTCAGCTAACGCAGGTACAACTTTGGTCAACTCGTGTGTGTATTCGTCAGAACCAAATTGAGCCAAAACACCCCAACCGTAGGCTGCAGCTTGCCTAACCTCACTACTCTTGTCTTTAACATACATATGGAAGGCTGTGATGAACAAACTTTGATATTTGGCACTAGCTGGTCCTGTGTACTCGATTAAGTCGTCAAAGACGCAGATTCCCCACTGGTGGTCGGCCCAAGCCCTGTTTGGTTCAGTAATGCTACGAAGTGATTGCAAATTTGATCAAAAAATGGTAAGAACTGTTCTCGATATGATAGGAAGAGAGAGTGGATCAATTCAGAAATTTTGCTCAGTAAATAAATATCATCAGATTCTTCGTCTTCTAGCTGCTCCTGGACAATCTGCAAGAGACAGGAATTCATCAATAGAGATATTTGAAGTGGTTTTATACACTACTGGAAAAAATTAAAGGATCAAAAAAAATTCCAAATTTTTCGGCAATTTTCAACATGCCGTAACTTTGAGAGGAATGGTCGTACAAGGAATTTAAAAAAAGGAAATTGTAGCTCCAAGTGTCTAGTTTTTGGATTGAAACTTCAAAACTTTCAACTTTCAGTGGTTTTTCGAGTAATGATGGAAAAATCAGCAACAAAAAAATTCTCAAAATTTTACCACTTTTTTTTTCTTGCCTACGAGCGTGGAAATTTAATTTTTGCTTAATCGTTATAATGATGGGATACTTTGTTAATTCAGCTTTAATTTATTTTTTTTATTGACCTCAATACGTTCACTTCTCGCCAAGATATCGGTCTTCAAATGGAAAAGGATCCATCTGTCTTTGATTATCGATTTCTCAGCAACCAATGATCGCACAGAAAATTGAAGGAGGGATTCAAGACCTTAAATGAACTCCCATTAATGAACAACCATTGCTTATTCATAGAATTTTTTTTTCTTCATGTCGCATCAATATAAAAATTTAACAAAAAAAGGGCATTTGGTGGTTTCTTGGAAAATCTAACCGATGGATCGAAAATGTTGAGGACACCAATAATGTTATGTGTGAATTTCACAGTTCAATATGTTGATAAAAACTTTACGAAGAGCCAACTCAATCCAGCGAGCCGTTTTTTTTTTTGACTCGATTGAATTTTTGAGAAAAATAAGGATCACGTTTTTTGCTCTGCGAAGCTCATAATCTTTAAAAAAGGCAAAAAAGAATTTTCTCGAGCTTTTTCCACATTTTATTTCAGATATTACATAAATTTAAAAAAAAAATGAACAAACAAATAAAATTTTTATTAATTTAATAACGGGTATTGCCACCCCTGTTCTTCCATTTGAAGACCGATATCTCGGCGAGAAGTGGACGTATTGAGGTCAATAAAAAAATAAATTAAAGCTGAATTAACACAGTATCCCATTATTATAACGATTAAGCAAAAATAAAATTTCCACGCTCGTAGACAAGAAAAAAAAGTGGTAAAATTTTGAGAATTTTTTGTTGCTGATTTTTCCATAATTACTCGAAAACCACTGAAACTTGAAATTTTTGACCTTTTTTTTAAAATCTTTTTTAATATGGTCAAGTTGAAAATTCTCAAAGTTCATAAAAAAATTCATAACTCGGAAACCGTGAAAAATCGCATAACATACATGGGGTTGATTCGAATACCCCATGAGACGAGGGTCCTGTTTTTTTCTTTTGGACGTCAATCGTTTGGCCACCCTGTATAATAAAAATTTCTTACCTCATCATAATCTTCATCCATAACCTTTGATACCCTGTCGTTAGCCCTTTCGAAATGCTCCTTCATCAACTTGTCAATCAATTTGAGTAATTCAGTCATAGACTCCTGATCCAAACAACCAGGTCCCAGTTTCTCGATACATCTGGCCATCGAGTCCAACAGAATCATCATAACCTCACTTTCTGGTTCCGTATCGATGGCTTTAAGCAGTTCCGGGCAAATGTAGTTCCACATGGCCTGCACGAAGGCTGGACCGTTGATAGCTGCAGATTCCAAGAGCCAAGGCAGGGATTCTGCCGCCGCGTTTCTAACGTCGTCGTGAAAGTAGAATTTCAACATTGGAACCATCAGTTTTACCGTCTCCTCCGCATATTTTGCAAACGCTTCTTTCAGCTCTCTGGCGTAACAGACAAGCATCATGCAAGCAGCTGCTTTGTCTTCCAAACCTAAAAGAATTCGAGCATTTTTATTTGAGAAGAACAGTTTTTGTATTTTGATAATTTTAGTACTAGTAATAGGCCAGATTCTATTATTTGTTTAGGAAGACACATATATAATATTCGTTTTGTAGAGTTTCGAGCTTTTGAGTTACTCAGAAGCACGAAATATCTCAGAACGAATAGGCTAATTACACTACTGGGAAAAATTAAAGGATCAAAAAAAAATTCCAAATTTTTCGGCAATTTTCCACATGCCTTAACTTTGAGGGGAATGGTCGTACAAGGAATTTAAAAAAGGAAATTGTAGCTCCAAGTGTCTAGTTTTTGGATTAGAACTTCAAAAATTTCAAGTTTCAGTGGTTTTCGAGTTATAATAGAAAAATCAGCAAGAAAAAATTCTCAAAATTTTACCACTTTTTTTCTCGGCGAGAAGTGGACGTATTGAGGTCAATAAAAAAATAAATTGAAGCCTATTAACAAAGTATCCCATCATTATAATGATTATGCAAAAATAAAATTTCCATGCTCGTAGACAAGAAAAAAAGTGGTAAAATTTTGAGAATTTTTTTGTTGCTGATTTTTTATCATTACTCGAAAAACACTGAAACTTAAAATTTTTGAAGTTCTAATCCAAAAACTAGACACTTGGAGCTACAATTTCCTTTTTTTGAATTCCTTGTACGACCATTCCTCTCAAAGTTACGGCATGTTGAAAATTGCCGAAAAATTTTGAATTTTTTTTTGATCCTTTAATTTTTTCCAGTAGTGTATATATTGGAATGTTGACCTTTTATGTGGAGTTTGTAGAGTCTGTAACCTAGGATCCTAGGCGCGATCTAGGATACTAGAGCCACTTAGCAATTAGTGAAACAATAAATTCCAAATCTCCTAATAAAATTTCTGAAATTTGATCACACCTTGTAAAGTGCTGGCAATCGAAAAAAGAACGACTCTACTTGATTAAATCAGGCTTTAACACAAAATAGCAAATGATAAGAAGTTCAGTTGCAAGATTTGCTTCAAATTTCAAGGCGTGTTAAAAGTATTTCGAAGATCCGTTCATTTGAAATTTCCCCAACATGTTTCTGTCATTTTTGGTTGTCAACAACAGAGCAAATAAATTCACATTCGAATTTTTGCACATTGATTCTATCAAACTAGAAATTAGTGAAATATTTGATCGGTTTAAAGGTTTTGTATCATATTTTGTAAAATATACTGATGTTTCAGCTCCGTTGTTTAAACTCCCCATTAATTTGAATTATGTGTACAGGGTATCCCATTTTGGGCACTTTTACGGGATATCTCCGTTATTTTTAACGTTAGCGGGATGCGGTTTTCGCGACAGTGTGCTACTTTTTTGTGAAACTAAAGATGGCGCAATCAGTTTTTGCATAGCCCTCTTAGTTTTTGCTATACAGGGCTGAAATGAAAAGTATCACTTTTTAATCACCCGCCGTATCTCAGTTGTGCTTAAACTGGGAGAAATTGTTGAAACGTATACCTATAGATTTTTTTCCGTAGAATCCAGTGGCGTAGTCAGTTTTTCAATTAAACTTTCCGTTTTTGAGTTATTGAGCAAACATATGTTTTTTTAAATTGGACACCCTGTATATTATTTTTTATTCTTATTAAGCACAATCTCAGCTTTCCAAAAACATATTATTTTATGCATTTATTTTCAAAACCAAGCTCAGAATTCAAGATTTTGTAATTCAATTGTCAATAACTAAGTAGTAGCTATGATTGTTTATTAAAAAAAAAATAAATGTCACGATTTCGTTAGAAATCGAAAATAATGTTAACATATATCTAGATCACAAACAAGCATGTCATATTTCTCGTAATTTTCGTAAGCAGCCGTAATGAGAAAAACTTAAACTGAATCATTAATATAATATAATAAAAAATAAGAACTGAGAGAACTGTGAACTTTTAAACCAACCGACAAAGATATGACATTTTTTTTTGTTTTTAATAAACAGTCATAGAGCCTACTACTTAGTTATTGACAATTGAATTACAAAATCTTGAATTCTGAGCTTGGTTTTGAAAATAAATGCATAAAATAATATGTTTTTGGAAAGCTGAGATTGTGCTTAATAAGAATACAAATTAATATACAGGGTGTCCAATTTAAAAAAACATATGTTTGCTCAATAACTCAAAAACGGAAAGTTTAATTGAAAAACTGACTACGCCACTGGATTCTACGGAAAAAAATCTATAGGAATACGTTTCAACCATTTCTCCAAGTTCAAGCACAACTGAGATACGGGAGGTGATTAAAAGTGATACTTTTCATTTCAGCCCTGTATAGCAAAAACTAAGAGGGCTATGCAAAAACTGATTGCGCCATCTTTAGTTTCATAAAAAAGTAGCACACTGTCGCGAAAACCGCATCCCGCTAACGTTAAAAATAACGGAGATATCCCGTAAAAGTGCCCAAAATGGGATACCCTGTACATATTGTTTTCAGCTGTTTCGCTATTTTGTATTTCTTAGAAACTTTATAGGTTTTCACTCCCAGTCTCTGAAACATAAATAATTAAAAAATGTTTGATTAAGGTGAAGTGCTCCTGCGAAAATCTTTGCACTTATTTGTCAGGAGCAAATTGGTCTTGAAAAAAATTGTTGCCTAACAGTAAAACTGAAAAATGAAACAAATTAAAAGGATATTGTAACGTTTCGGTGGCTATATCAGACACCTTCTTCAGACAAACTCTAAAAATCTTCAGAATTGTGTATTTTCTCATTTGTAATCTGATTGACATTCTGATATAGCCACCGAAACGTTACAATATCTTTTTAATTTGTTTCATTTTCAGTTTTACTGTTAGGCAACAATTTTTTTCAAGACCAATTTGCTCCTGACAAATAAGTGCAAAGATTTTCGCAGGAGCACTTCACCTTAATCAAACACTTCTTATTATTTATGTTTCAGAGACTGGGAGTGAAAACCTATAAAGTTTCTAAGAAATGCAGAATCCTCCCAGAATATATTTCAATCGATATTTGCTATTTTGTGTATGCGTCTGAAAAATCAATTTGAAAAATGTCTCTCCATTGTTCTGGAAATAGCTTGATTTCTAATAATAGAGAAAACGCTCACCTGCAGTACGAATTCCAAAGTTCTTCTGCTCGCCAAGTGAAACAAACTGCCAGTCATCATCACCTTCCACTCCTTGCATATCATCATTATCTAATAACGCGATGTCAGCTTCATAGATGCAGTTCTCATAACGGGACCCATTACCAGGGGTAAGTAAGGTTCGAAATTTCTTCCGAGTACCTAACAGAAAAAATTATATTTAAAATCCAAAAATTCCTGATGGAAGTATGTATATTCTTTCTCAAAATCATTATAAAAAATATATATATTCTTTACACATGCTAACTATACATGATTATTATAAATCTTATGTGCTCAAACTCTTAATTTTGTAAAGTAAAAAATCGGTAAAAATTATATTTTATTCAATTGAGAGATAAGCACAAAATGAAACACTCAAGAAATATTTTTTAGGCCAAGCAATAGAGGTTTTTTTACGTGACAAAATACTACCTGAAATCTGACTGTGCAGTCATGCAATAGGTAGTTTCTACATGTTTTTCATGATAAATTCCACTCCTGAATCGTCTTAGGTTTTTTTTTGAGAAGCGAAAAATAGCCAAAAAAATCAAAAATTTTGCTTTTTCGCTTATAAAACGTGAAGTATTGATCTGATCGAAAAGCTGTTAAGGCACTTTTTGTAGAGAATTCAAAAACAAAAAAAATGAGAGGTGACACGTCTCAAGCGGATAATTAGTTTCCGAGAAAAGTCCAAAAACTGAAAAAAAACATCAATTTTTCGAAAATTCATACTTGGTCAATTTCTGAGATGAAACGTAGTTGCCCTGAATTTAAGTAGTTATTAACATATACTTTATTGGTGCACAATTACAAAGCTGTCGGATAAATAGTTTTTGCACAATCGCAGTTTTCCGAATTCGACGTACTTTTTCAAGAAGGTCGTGATACTCGGCTACTTGTTGGATTGGAATTTTACAAAAAGCATTTTAAAGAAGAAATAAAATTCTTCGAATCGTTTATTCTCTCGATACCGACCGATAATGTTAGTGGGTGAAAAACGGCGTCAAACAGGAGCAAAAAGGCTCGAATGCATCAAACTAGTCGCGGAGTGGGAGTCGCCCGTACGCGACGCGCGAAAGATACAAGGTATATAGTTTTCCCCTCGCGTAGCGGGCGACTCCCACTCCGCGACTAGTTTGATGCAATCGAGCCTTTTCGCTCCTGTTTGACGCCGTTTTTCACCCACTAAACATTATCGGTCGGTATCGAGAGAATAAATGATTTGAAGAATTTTATTTCTTCTTTAAAATGCTTTTTGTAAAATTCAAATCAGACAAGTAGCCGAGTATCACGACCTTCTTGAAAAAAGTACGTCGAATTCGGAAAACTGCGATTGTGCAGAAACTATTTATCCGACAGCTTTGTAATTGTGCACCAATAAAGTATATGTTAATAACTACTTAAATTCCGAGCAATTACGCTTCATCTCAGAAATTGACCAAGTTATGAATTTTCGAAAAATTGATGTTTTTTTCCAGTTTTTTTGGACTTTTCTCGGAAACTAATTATCCGCTTGAGACGTGTCACCTCTCATTTTTTTTTGTTTTTGAATTCCCTACAAAAAGTGCCTCAACAGCTTTTCGATCAGATCAATATCTCACGTTTTATAAGCGAACAAGCAAATTTTGGATCTCTTTGGCTATTTATCGCTTCTCAAAAAAAACCTAAGACGATTCAGGAGTGGAATTTATCATGAAAAACATGTAGAAACTACCTATTGCATGACTGCACAGTCAGATTTCAGGTAGTATTTTTGTCACGAAATCGATCTTTCGATAGCTCTATTGCTTGGTCTATTTGGCTATTGTCAACAGGAGAGTAGAGTTCATAAATTCATAAAATTAAACCAACCAACTGAGCACAATTGTATCATCCCTGTTGTAAAACCCTTTATACAATATGATTGTAAAAAAAATCTACCTATCACAATGAACTAACCTTGCAGATTCTTGACCAGGCTGAGATCATATAACTAGTTTGTGGGTCATCATCCGGTAATTCAACACCATCTCCATGTGTTTTCAGAAGCATATCCATCACTTCCCTTGCGTCATTCTGGAATTTTTCAGTTCCAACGGCAACACCAATCAATGTTACACATTCGATAGTCTTTCCTGGAAAATATCGTAAAATGAACATTATTGCTAACAAAATTTTAATTTAAAATATTACATACCTCTCAAAAGTTTCAGTTCATCTTTATTAGCGTTCTGAATGATATATTTCAAACACGGCATCAATCGGTCATAGTAAGCAATGAATTCGTATTCTGCTGTATCAGCTACACTTGCAATAGTGGTCACCACTTGTTCCAAAACTAACTTTGTGCCCTTTTCCACCAATTCTTTGAATTTCGACGAGAGAATAGCTTCCAATTTACCCATGAGTGTATCCAGATAACCCGTGAGAATATGTTTTGGGCAATCCTCAGCGAAGTTCACCAGAGCTGCACCTGTAAGGTAAAAATGTATTAATTAATCATGTAAAAATTAGTGTTGGGAATAATCGAGTACTTTCAATAACCGAGTACTCGATGATCGAGCGATCCAAATAACCGAGTGATAATAGAGCGATTTTTCGCCTGATCACCACCCTCTGTTATATTCGTAATCGCCCGAGTTGCAAGCGATCATGCTAACCGCTTGTCGCTCATTCAGCGCTGTACGGCCTCTACGTTCGTTGCGTTGTGACTTGCGACTTTGTTTATACCTACTGCCCTCGAAATTGAAGCTCGCGTGTGTCGTATTGTATGATTATCATGGGATCAAAACAGAAGTCCGCTGTATGGAATTATTTCCATAAAAATAACGATAAGAAATTTGCGACTTGCAATATTATTTGTAGAAAAGTTTTGGCTTATTATGGCAGTACTTCAAATTTAAAGCAGCATTTAAACCGGCTTCATCCGACAGTAAACTTACAGAACAACAAACAATACCATGTGAAACTGTTTCTTCAGTAGCAATGAAAATGCACAAAATTTAGCTTATCCTGGAACTTCCGGAAATGCTATAACCGTTCAAAGACCAGCCAAACATTGAAACTTTCCGTGTCTACTTCTGGAAATGTTCTTTCAGACACAAAAATTGCAAAAATTGATGCAAGTTTGGTGAAAATGATAATAAGAACTATCGGATGAGATTTCACTCAAAGATCGTGATTATCTATGGTTAATGCCGGGCGAAAACACCGAATATAGGGCTTGTACTCAACCATTCAAATAACCGACACAGCCCGATGATCCAGTGATTTTCTACTTGAGTGATCCCAACACTAAATTAATAATGTAAAAATTGACTATTTCGAGGTACTTTATGTCACATGAATGTCACTACCAACCTGCATGAGCTTGAACCCTAGGGTTCTCGTTGTCCTCTAAAAGCATACACAAAGTTGGCACAACTGTAGCATGGACTGTTTTCTGTAAAACAGGTGCAAAATCTGTTGACATTTGCCCAATAGCATTGCATGCCGCATACCTCACTCTAGGGTGGGGATCTTGTAAGTATGATAGACAACCCTGAAAGAGAATTCAAGATTAGGCAAGCACAACTTCAACTTTTAAGCAATGGTATTTTTTGAGTTTTTTTTGTAATAATGGTTGATAACCTATTAATATTACATTTGAGGAAAATATTGTACTGAGTGATACAGTACTCCAGATAAAAAGCTACAAATAATACAGGGTATCTATAAATGATTGTAACAGCGCAGTTGGCTTTGGATTACAGAATACCAAGCTCTATCCAATCAAAGCATAGCATAATCATAAAATTCTGTGGTCTGCATAATCCAAAGCCAACTGCGCTGTTACAATCATTTATAGACCCCGGTAGATCAGAACCCATTCAGAAAACTGAAATTAGAATGATCCCAAAGAGCCTTCAAAAGTTCAGCATATATTGCTATAAACTTTGAAGACAGTAAACTCAATTCTTAGGCTTAACTCTCAAGTTCACAATAAGGAGCAATCAATTATTTTAAATATACAAGGACACTCACTGAAAACCATAACAATTGAAATAGAAGGAATTGTTCAGAAAACATTTTAAAAAAGTAATGTTCTTATACTGATAGAACTAAATACGTACTTGCATGACACAAAAGGGTGGTTCACCAAGATAACTTAGATATTGATTTAGAGATTGGTATAAAAAAAATGATAACATACCTGCATAACACCGGGAACTCCATTAACAATTTGAGCTAGCATATCTTCCATCTGTTTGTGACAACCTCACCAATTGCACTTAGAGCCATAAGAGCAGCATATCTCTGTTTCCAATCTGGATGTGCCAACATAGCTGGTATTTGTTGGGTAACCAGAGGGAGAATTGTCTTGCCACCTAGAAATATAGAGGGAGAATTGCAATAATTTGTACATAATGGGTCTTAAATTTATTTGTATTTCAATAATATAAAAACCATAAACAGTGGAACTTCCCTATAACGAACGTCTTTATAACAAACTAGCGAACCGCCCCGGCTTCGCACGGTAATTTGATCCAAGTAAACTGTTGAATGAAGACAGTTGCATCAAAATTTTATCATAAATTCCCTAAATTATGGCGCCTACCGGCCCTCTAAGTTTTCTAATTTAAGTGATCAAATACTAACTTGAAGTCTTAGTAACACTCAGTTAAAAAAAACATCAAAATCATTTCAGTAGCTATGGCGTCATGCGCTTCGTGACACGAATGAGGTATTTTTCCCGCCGTAAAAAACCTGTGTCCGTGCCTAGGATCCTATCTTTATATTAACCAAGTCTTATAAATTTCGTTCAGACTTTAAGGCGTGAATGAGGTAAACTTTCAGAACAAACGATTAAAAATCACTAACTTAATTAGTTTTCTGCCTACTGCCTACGCCTTAAGTACTATAGCATGAATATTAATAGCCCAAATCCTTTTCTAGGTTACTATCTATCACCTAACTAAATTTCATCAAAATCCGTTCAGCCATTTAGGAGTGATAGAGCAAAACTCCCAGCAAAAACCATAAAAAATCGCTAACTCAATTCAGTTTTCTGCCTCCTTCCTACTCCCTAAGTACGATGATCTGCTTTTTAAGAGAATTATGGTGAAATTATATTTATTAGTATAATTTAATGAATAATAAGTTCCAATTATCGAAAAACCACAAAATTCCTCAATTAATCGCCCTCAGATTGCAATAATCAGTTCATTGTAGATTGATGTTGGTCCTCCAATCTCGCCTGGACCATAGACAACTGTCAGAACTGCACGTAGCCTATTGCGTATCAATTTGACAAGAAATAAAGAACATAACCTAAAATTTTAATATACACAGTGGAATATGCCAAATTTCCATGGCCAACCTACGGCTCAACCTTTCGTGAACAGAGTATAGGAATTGTTGAAATGAAATCTAACCTATCGTTTACTTCACCTAAGTGCGGCAGTGAAATGCTTTCCATCGCATTCCAAGTTTTCGGTTGATTACAATGCGTTACTATTCACGCGTAGGGACACCTCCATGTTTATTTCTTACTATGAGGATGTGACTCACCTAATCCACAGGCAAGACGATCTAGTGCAGCTTCAGCTACTACATGATTGGAATCGTTTTCTTCATCCAGCAGTTCGTCCGATTTGCTCCAATCATCCTCTTCTTCAATGTCACTCATAAATTGAAGAATTACTGGAACCAACTGAGCAATGTACTTCCCGGCGTTTTTCCTTACCATTGCAGGGGCCATTTCAGCAAGAGAAACCATAACCTAAAATGGAATATCATCTTGAGCCTAGTATAGAGATACAGTACCATTTTATGTAGTTTTGAGAACACATACAATTGGAAATTGCTCACTTTTCAGAGGTTCAACGATAAACCAAACAAGCATTTCTGTCAGCAATACTTCAATTTCAGACTAGATTAATAATTTGCATTGACCTTAACATGCTAACATTAGATGTATAATGTATAGTTTATTTCAAAACAGAAATACAGTAGAGACTCGATAATCCGGAGAACGATAATCCGGATATTTACTAGTCCGGATTGACGTCAAGATTGTATTATGTCCTTATAATCCGGATTGCAAGACTCAATAATCCGAATTTTCCGATCGCTGCATACGTGGTTTACGGTTCTGACTTGTCGTAACTCAATTTCTATGACGACGATCGGGCGTTCTTTTGGTATATAATAGTGCACAATGGTATAAGACAAAAAAAGTCTGACAAGAATAATTAATTAGTGATATGGAATGTTTTCTACCTCCAAACCATACAGCTTTGATACAGCATATGGATCATAATGATATTAAATTAACAAAACTGAAATACCGAAAATTTGAGAGACCGTCCTCGCGATCTGAGGTCAATAGGCTTCTGCTGCTGGAGAGGAAACAACTCAGTCTGGTGACTGGTGCATTGACTGGTCACCTGTTTAACAAGCATTTGAAGAGAATGGGATTGACGAGCTGCTCCCTATGCCGGTGGTGCAGGAGTACTGATGAAACGGTTGAGCATATTTTGTTCAACTGTGAAAACCTTACTGAGTTAAGGTCAACACACCTAGGAAATCCAACACCTTCTATTCCTATGGTGAGAGGGACCACTCCTGGCAGGCTCGCGACATTTCTGTCTTCGTGTCTGAGGAGCTGAGTCTCTGTAGAATGATGCGGGTGAACAATGGGCCACTAGGCCTCAGTTCGGCCGGAAAGGCACCGCACAGAGAAGAAGAAGAAGAAGAAATACCGAAAAGGCCTTTTACCACATATTTTTTCGATCCTCGAAGACGGGGATAATGTTAGCAAATGCATTTAGAGCATAGATCAATTCGATGCAGTCTGTTTATTCCATAACTCATGGCAATTACTGATATTCAGCTTCTGAAAGATATACAGGAGAAAGCTATTGTTCAGCATTCTTTTTCCCTTACAGTAGAAAACGTAAAATAAAATTTTATGGTTCCGATAATAAAGCCTATATTTATTTCAACCGTTTTTTTAAATTGCATCTTTACTAAATTGTAAGACGCGGTATTTCCGGATTCCCCATTAATCCGGATCATCCCTTGCATTAATTGATCCGGATTAATATCGAGTCTCTACTGTATTAAATTAAAGTTCCTACCTCCAGGGCAAGTTGTCTCCAACTGTCCAACGCTGTACCATCACTGAACAACTTCATGCACATTTCATAAACGGGTATAAGTTGAGGCCTTAGGAATTTTGGCACTGTTTCACAGCATATCGATCAGAAGTTTCAGAAGCGTGTCATCGTGTTGTTGCTGAATGCTCTCGGCGATAACCATAAGCATGGGTAACAGTACATCGTTGAAATGTTTTTAAAACTTGGGTTTCTTTGTCGTGAATGATCAAGAAGGCACCCACCGCCCTAACGGCCTGGAATCGCACATCATAGGGTTCTGTGTTGGCTAAGCTGTTCATCAACATCTGTTTGATAAGGTCCAAATAGTTGTTTTGTTGGTTACCGAAGACGCCTGGCACGTTAGCAAAGAGACGAAGCGCCGACTCTTGTGAATTGGACTGGGAGCATTTGCGCATTGAAACAGGAACTGCAATGAGAAATAAAATGATAGAAAATATTTCAAATTTTATGAATACAAATTTTTTCTTGAGAGGAGATAGATGTTATCAAAATTAAAGATTTCAACCAAAATTGCATTAGCGAAATTATCATAAATAACTCCTAGATTTTGTTTGAAATTTCTAGTGATGGTACAGGGTCTTTATAAATGATTGTAACAGCGCAAATGGCTTTGGATTATTCTTTGTGGCTATAGAATAGCAAAGTAGGTTCACTCCATAGATCTATAATTACTATGGATACAGAATCACGTGACTTAACAGAAGATCGAACACTTGGATACATTAGAGAGAGAAAGACATATGCGATCTTATCGAAAAGAAAAGAGATGAAGAAAGTTTGTGGGCAACTTGTCAAAATCATATGGAAGATGTAAACAAATATTTAGGATTTGCTTTGCCCACAAGAAGTTGATGCGGTGAATATAATTTAAGTTATACGTTGAGCATCAATTGTATTTTCTTTGAGTTGTATAGGTTATCCTCAACTCTGATTTTGTAAATAATATAATAATAATAATAATAATTTCTGAATTAAGGCCCGTTTACATTAGTCAAGCGAGTTGATCAAGTCAGTTTGAATTCAAGTGACTTGCACAAAGTTGAGCATGCTTCTACTGAGAAGCCGTTCAATTCAGCCGATCGAGTGAAACGAAAAGGGCAGTTTACACATTCAATTCGCTTTCAATTCAACTAATTGATCAACTCACTTGACTAATGTAAACGCGGCATTAAAGTCATATATTTTTTGATATATTTCATTTGGAATGATCTATTTGGTGTTTTTATCTACATTGATTTGACATTGCCCACAATAGCTCCATCACATTCGACCAAGTGACCTCTCTCTCTCATGCGGTGTCCATTCTTATTAGGTCTATGGTTCACTCTAACTAATCGGAGCATAGCATGATCATAGAATTCTGTGGTTTGCATAGGAAGCGGCAAAATGAGAATAATCCAGAGCCAACTGAGCTGTTACAATCATTTATAGAGACCCGTATAAGTCTTCAATATTTTATCTAGTGAGGATCACTGTTTGAGAATATACACCTTATATCAGATAAAGTAAAATTCAAGTATGATAAATGAAAGTATAGTCCGTTCACAAAAGTTTGAGCCGTCGGTTGGACATGAAATTTGGCATATTCGACTGTGTATATTAATATTTTAGGTTATGTTATTCATTTCCTTGTCAGATTGATGAGCAATGTTGTCAATATTGCATAGAGTTCTCTGATAGCTCGCAAGCTCGTCGAACGAGACGGGGTACTATGCGCTCAACCTTTCGTGAACGGATTATACATACTTTGTTTACTATCAGAATAGTCTATTCACGAAAGTTTTAGCGCATAGTAGGCGTTTGTTTATTTATCTGAAGTTGGCAGTATTTGTGTCATATCGTAAATAAATTCGACGTTGCCGAATGTAACCGGGCCTCGTCTGACGAGCTTGCGAGTTATCAGAGAATTCTATGCAATATTGACAACATTGAGTATCAATCTGACAAAAAATAACAACATAACCTGAAATGTTATATACACAGTGGAATATGCCAAATTTCCATGGCCTACCGACGACTCAAACTTTCGTGAAGGGACTATAGTAAACTGTAAAACCTCAATGAAGGTACCGTAAGAAGTAACTGGTAATAACAAGTTGTGTGAAATGGTTTCAAATGTTTTGAAGGCTTATTTATTCAGGATGTCAAAAGTAGACCTCCAACGATTTGGATATGTATAATTTTTTGTTTTTTGGTACAAGATGAGAATTTCCAATTAACTAAGTCTACAGAACCTTCATTTAATGAAAGTAGTGATAGTAAACAAAGTAATTTAATTTGTTGTATTCACTGAACTATCAAAAACTAACAAAATACTTTATCCATTGTAATTTAAGTTGCAAAATTCATGACCGAAAAATTAAATTCTGCTTTGATATACAGGGTGGCCATTTGAAAACGAAACAGACGAGATTACAGACGAAATAAATTTTTTCGATAGAAAGCTCGACAGGTCGATTTCTGTTTCGAGGGGGACAACTTAAGATGTAGGTTACGGACGCATAGCGCTTCAACCCTTGCTACTACAACCCTCACCCCCAATTTTTGAATAGGGAAGATGGGGTGAGTGATACCTCATTTGAAAGGTATTTTTATACTGATTTCAGCACAGTAATTGTTTTTTCATTTTATGCATTAGTTCTCGAAATATTCTTAACTAAGTATTTGAAAATGAAGTGGTGTTTTCATGGCACTTGTAGTGTTTTTTTGTGAAAAATCGACATTTTGAGCTTCAAAACAACCATGACTGTGGCTTCCTTCCTCCAATCCACTGACAAAGAAATCTTTAATCAAGATACCGAACAAACAAAGCGTATTGCGAAGGAGCTCAATCTTCCTGAAACTCAATCTAAATTATCTTCGATATAATTTGCAGTATTCCAATAACATGCGGTAACACTTGATCGATAGAAATCTCCAAAAAGTCCAACTACGTACATATCTCTAATCAGATTACCAGGCAAGAAAATCAAATCATTAATGATGCCACAGAAATATTCCTGTCCAAATTCGTGAAACGATTCCCGACTCAATTATGAAGTGTTTTCTCAGTTGGCTTCAATAATGTTTTCATTTTGTTGATTATTGAATTAATATCTTTTTCAAAAAAAATGAGAATCGATAATTTTTTATTTATTACGAACAGATCATTAAGTTGGCTTACTGGTTCTTGACATGTGAATTATTCTTAGTTTTGAATCGAGACTTGTACTTGTATGTGTTCTAATTCATTGTTCGACATGGTTTATTCAATTGCAGAAAGGGTGGAAATAATTTCACTTTTTTTTGCAAACAATCAATGTGCGAATAGAACCGCAGAATTCTTCAATCAACGACATTTAGATAAACATGGTTGTTTTGAAGCTCAAAATGTCGATTTTTCACAAAAAAAACACTACAAGTGCCATGAAAACACCACTTCATTTCAAATACTTAGTTGAGAATATTTCGAGAACTAATGCATAAAATGAAAAAACAATTACTGTGCTGAAATCAGTATAAAAATACCTTTCAAATGAGGTATCACTCACCCCATCTTCCCTATTCAAAAATTGGGGGTGAGGGTTGTAGTAGCAAGGGTTGAAGCGCTATGCGTCCGTAACCTACATATTAAGTTGTCCCCCTCGAAACAGAAATCGACCTGTCCGAGCATTTCTATCGAAAAAATTTATTTCGTCTGTAATCTCGTCTGTTTCGTTTTCAAATGGCCACCCTGTATAAAACCAAGGAGCTAGAAGAATTTATACTATAAATAAATTTACATTTTTATAAGGAAGCTGGCGTATTTACTGATCTGCTACAAAGAAAGTTTAGATAACTCAAATTTCATTTCTAAATGATTCAAGGTTTTACTTAGAGAGAAAAGGAATCTTTAAACTGGATCCAAAGACCAATCAATACCCTTGATGAATAATATTTCAATAAGGCTGACAAATTTTACACTTCTTTATATTGGTGATTCTTTTCGAAACACTTGATTTCAACTCAACTGAAACTTTAGGAATAGGATCTTGAATCAGATATGGATGTCAAAAGCAGAATGGACAATATGAAAATGTATTGATCTATTGTTCTTTGGAACAACCTAGAAAATAAACAGAATTGTGATTGATTGATATGTGGATAGCTGAGCTCCGCATAATTCTGTTTTCTAAGGTTGTTTGAGAAAAAATGGATAAGTTTGACGAAAACAAAAGACAAGAGCCAGTAGAACTCAAGTAAAAAACGCAAATCAAAGCCACCAAAGATTTTGACAATAACCAATTGATTTGTATTGATGCATGCTATTATGAGAATGTTTAACTCATTTATACAAAAATCATGTTTCATGTATGAATTCCATTTAATTTTACCTATCATTCTTTGGCTTCATTGAACAAACTACCCAGAAGCTTTTAAATGCTTCTATCATCAACAAATCGTTATCAGAACATAAACACATCAATTATACCAATTAGGAACTTAAAAAGATATTTCGGATATTTTTTCTTCAATATTGCATATTAGCATTGAGTTATGACTTCGATAGATAAGGAAGGAATTCCAGTTGGGTAACAACTCTAATAATAAAATAGAAACATATTGAGCCCTATTTGAACCTCTAATTTAGAAACATTTTGTATACATGATTGTACCGGGTTTTTCACTATAATTTGACCCCCCCTTCAACTTTGTTACTAAAGAAGATGCAAAAAAATGTTTCATAAAAAAGTTTCAAGAAATCAACTGAGGTTTTCCAATATGACTTCACAAACTGAAATATATACAGGGTGGCCAACATATTGATGACAACTTCATTTTTTCAAATGGAACACTCTGTATATTTTTCTATATTTGGCTAGCTCTTTTTTCCCTGATTTCAAATAATAACATATGTTGGACGATCTCTTTTATTCTGAGTACCACATTGTTTAAAATTCTAAAGACGCAAGAATATACAGGACAGGGTGTCCCATTTGAAAAAAATGTAGTTGCATTCAATGTTGTTCACCCTGTATATTCCAATTGACGTTATCAGATCTCCAAAAATGGGCATTTTCAGTAAACGAAGTCTGCCACTTGAAAAATGATTTCAGAGGTGGTTCTTAAATTAGATTTCTGTGGTATTCAGAATAAGAGAGATAGAGTAACATATGTTACATATTCGAAATCCGAAGAAAAAGAGCTAGCCAAATATGGAAAAATATACAGGGTCTTCCATTTGAAAATATGAAGTTGCCATCAATATGTTGGCCATCCCGTATATATTCCATTATGTGAATTCATATTGTGAAACCTTTTGTATTAACCATTTATTTGTATCTCTTTTAGTAACAAAGTTAAAGGAGAGGTTATATTAAAGTGAAAAACCCTGTACTTAAACTGATAAATCCTAGGTTTTGATTTAGCCCTCTAAAAGCTTGTGCAATTAAGAAGAATCAGTTGTGTTACCCCTATCTTCACATCCACTATAATCATAGTATCACTACTTTTTGTCCCAATAGCCAAGAAAATTTCTTCCTTAGTCCAGTCTTAATAATGAAAGTTTTGATTACAAATTCTACGATCTAATCTGACAAGCACTGTATAAAGTATATTAGACTAATTAAAATTATATTAAATATTGTATGCTCTCTACATTCCCAAACAGAGCACCAAATCAAAATTAAAACATATTAATTCTAGTCTTCTTTAATGAGATGTCAGAATAACTCTTTAACAAATCACTAGTTAAGATAATTTTAAGTAGAAGATTTTGGTTAAAATAATAATTATTTTACCATTCCTCGGACAAAATGCTTATATCAAGTCTGTGATGACAGAACACATAAACATTTTTCTGAACAGTAATAGCAAAGGGGCTGGCAATTATCCAAAATCTTCAACAATTTTTCGATCTACCCAAACCTCAAATTTACCTGTAAAAATTCGGCCACTGGTTGTTTCCATCATCATCAATCAAATTTCTTGCTACTTCTGCACCCACTTCACAAACTTTGTTACGAAGTTGATTCGATTGATTTTCATTCTGTATTGCCAAGATGACCTGTTGCTTCAGCTGTGCCTGATTCTCTGGTGACAGCTTAGATAAAATTCCAAGAAGTCATTAGAGAATATCCTCCTCAATAAAACTGCGCTCATTTGCCGCGCTTCTTCTGAAAGGGTCCCATCTTGAATGGCAATAATAAGGTGACTCACCTTAGTGTCAATAACCAAATTGGAATATGCTTCCTAAAAAAATAATGATTACACATCAGGAACAAAGATACAAAATGGGCAAACAAAATTAATATTCAAGTCAGCTTCTAAAAATAAATGGGTACACACCTATTTGGCGGTTTTTTGAAGTTAACCACCTTTGTGTAATTTCAGTAATCATAAGATTACACTTGTATACACAAATTCCGTAAATATTCAGAAACATAAAACGAGGTTTCCATGATGAATCATCCGTAACAGTAAATTTTAATACATAGACCACGCTGAACTCGCACGTTGTTTTACCAAAAAAAATAAGCCAATATTTTGATGCTAATAAATACTGCCGCGAATAGAATTTTCGCACTTCGATAGATTTTATATAGAACTATATATTTACTCACCTCAGCCTGAGATCGGATGTTATTATCTGTTGATAACAATGAAGTTAAAATTTGGTAAAATTGTTCTTTATCGGCGGCCATGGCGCCTTCTTATTAAAGAAATTGACAATGACGGATAAAAATAATCAAGAAAGAATTTCCTTCAGTTGTCGTTTGTCAGTTTTAATGTCACTTGTCAGAATGATCAACAGAGACGTCACAGAGAAATGAAAAAAGCTTTTCTATGATTTGACCACACGGTATACAAAATAATATTTTTGTTTTTTGGCCTCAGCAATGAACTCAAAACACCTGACGGCCACCGTGGCGCAGCGGTAGCGCTTTGGCCTGAAATGCCAGTGGTCCCGGGTTCGAATCCCGGCAAGGACATGGATTTTTGTGAGCGTCACACAAATAGACCTAAATGGTCACCATGAAGAGGCTGGGTGCATGTCCTAAGGACGAGCCCAATTAAAGAGATACGTTTTTTATTCTCAAAACACCTGCTCCCAAGCTTCCATCTTTTTCTAAGTCCTAATGGACCGCTAAACAATTTTTTGAACACTGTGAGTTTTTTAATTGTTATATATGGTCAAGACATTTTAATGCGTGAGCGGAGCGAACGCGTTTTGATTTGTAGTAGGATTTAGTAGGTGTTCACGAAAACAAAATTGAAGTTTCCCGTTTTTACTCTCTCGTCTCCGTCTTTATGTTAATTCCTCATGAGAAAGGGGATACACGCTAGGAGTTCAGTTGCATTACAACATTTTTATGGAGTGAATAAAAAATAATGTTCAAATTGTAGGTCATTCTCATGTATAGATTTTTTTTGCGCGCTTCTTTTTAGGGGAACAGCGTGCTATAATTCTGCCCAATGTCTGTCATTTTCGAATTTTGGACCTTGAGTGGTCTCAAAACACTCAAGTTTCGGTTGGACTCACTGTTGAAGATCTGTGGTCAATGAAAATTCTTTCTGACCGGGCCGTAAATTAACTTCCATTTGAATTAAAAGATTCTGTTGCTGTTCTTATATTCATGTATTTCTTATAAATAAAAATATAATTAAATTATGAACGGTGGTAGGTACATATTTAAGAATGTAGAGTTTGCTCAGTCTCTGGAGATACAACATACATAATACTTTGTAATACTTTCGTAGTAGTGGCCAAATTTCGCTTCATATAATCAGGTAGAACATCCCATTTGACGAATAAATAATACACAGGAACACCTGAAACAAGAAGAATTATTTTATTTTAATATGAAATGCTGATGAATTCAAAATCCATTTGAATGTGGAAGTTGTAATATATTTTTTCGTCGACTTGAACATTAATGATCCATTTCAATACTCAATTAATGCTATTTTACTGTGCAATTGTCATGGGCAAGAGTACACCAAGTGTTCAGAAGCAATAAAGGATTAATGTAATAAGTCTACTGGAACATAGAAACAAAGATATTAATATTATGTCAAATGTATGTCTTGTGCAGAAAAAGTACGTATTCTAATTTCAATCAATAATTTAGACATAATTCATATTGAGGTCGACGGAAAATCTTGTAATCAACATCTAGCTATGAATGGTCGGGAACTATCGTTAATATCTTGACCACTATTCGCTGTCATTAATAGCCTATTTGATTTAATAACTATTAGGAGTTCTTCTTCTTCTCTGTGCGGTGCCTTCCGGCCGAACTGAGGCCTAGTGGCCCATTGTTCGCCCGCATCGTTCTATAGAGACTCAGCTCCTCAGACACGAAGAGAGGAATGTCGCGAGCTTGTCAGGAGTGGTCCCTCTCACCATAGGATAGAAGGTGTTGGATTTCCTAGGTGTGTTGACCTTATCTCAGTAAGGTTCCCACAGTTGAACAAGATATGCTCAACCGTTTCATCAGTACTCCTGCACCACCGGCATAGGGAGCAGCTCGTCAATCCCATTCTCTCCAAATGCTTGTTAAACAGGTGACCAGTCAATGCACCAGTCGCCAGACCGAGTTGTTTCCTCTCCAGCAACAGAAGTCTTTTGACCTCAGATCGCGAGGACGGTCTCTCAATGAGAATCCTCGACCACCTCAGGCCCACCCCTGCGCTCCATTCGGAGGAAAATTCCCTGTTCAGCCAGTTCCTGAAGAAATTTCTGACAGATGTGCGACAGATTGGCAGCGCAGGCTCCGGACCAACAAATGCTAATCCGGCTCCCCGCCTAGCCAGTTCATCTGCCTTAAAGTTACCAGGTATATCCGCGTGAGCCGGACACCAGATTACTTTCAAAAGTTATCAGAGCCCAGCCCACGCAGAGCTATCCTGCATTCTTCTACCAAAAGAGAATCAACTCTAACATCGGATAGAGATTTCAGAGTTCCCTGGCTGTCACAACATATGTAAATGTGCTGGCCAGAGTATCCCCTGCGAATATTATTAGCGGGCATACTTCTCAGGGCTTTAGAGATCTTCAGTTTAGATCCATGTACCTAAATGACAGTGCCTCTCTCTAATCTTGATACATCGTATTTGTATTTTAATCCAAGAGATTTACGAAACATACTGTACTAGGGCGGTCAGCTATGACCGTTTCAAAGGTCGTTTGAAAATCGAAGATGGTTGCCTTGACATCCAATGGTTTTCCAAATGGTTTGAATCAACTTGATTCAATATCCTCATTTATCCAACCCAGTTTCCGGTAGGAGCTCCTCGGGTGTCAATTCTCGGGTATACCTTCGTGATATTTTGAGCGTAGATTTTTGAAAATTGTAATAATTATATGCGTAAGTTGGCGATAAGCTCGAGAATATCGTTTATAATCATTACCTTTTCCAAAAATCTACGCTCAAAATATCACGAACGTATACGTTTGTCGAATGAGTGATCCCGAGAATTGACACCCCGTTGACCTCTTACAGCAGTTAAAAATATAATAAAATGAGCAAAACGATAGCCGCTATTCTCTCAGGAACAACCACACAAAAAGAAGTAGTTTTATCGGTACCCACCTGAGAAAGTGATTAGCGATCCAATCAAAGTGTACATAGGCTGTTTCGGTATTGGAAATACAACCAAAAATACACATGCTGCAAGGAATACAACTGGAATAATTGTGTTCACCCTAATTGGTCGTGGCATTTCAGGCTGTTTATGTCTGAGATACAGCATTCCTGCTATACTTGCAGCGACTGACAGCCAAAGTATCTGCCCGTAGTAATTTATCAGAATGAAGACGTCCTCGACGAAAAGTAACACTAGCGAAGTTAAACACTGAAACAAAGGAGAAAGTTTAGTGAAAGAGAAAACATCACTGTACTATACACCAAAGGAAACACCATGTGGGACAGTGGAATAACCAAAAAAGTCTGTGTATCGAGAAGAAGTTTATTAATTATCAAATACACAGTATTTGAATTCATTCCTGAAAAATATTATCATCCACATGTAGACCGTCGTGTTAGCGGCACACTTCTAAAGCCGGGTTTAGACGAAGCACACCTACTCGCGCACCAGCCTCGCTTCCGCTCCCTCGCATATACTGTATTCGTTTTGCGGTATTTCGAGCTCCTGAGCTGTACCAGTGCTTGTGCGCAGCCAATAGGAAGCCGTATTTCGAGCTTTTGAGTTACTCAGGAGCACGAAATATCTCAAAACGAATAGGCTAATAGTGTAAACATGCTCCTCGCCTTGAGGCCCCTCGTCCTCGGGTTGAGCCATTGCCGGTCGGTTTTCAGTCACGCATCAAAGAAGCCTCGCTGCATCGTTTGAACAAGCTTCTGAAGCTAGTTGAGTCTGGTCGAGTCTCAGACTCTATACGAGGCTGATTACTACCTCGCCTTCTCATCCTGGCTCGCCCTTCCAGGCGAATCCAGCGCGTCGTGTAAACACTGGCGCTAGGATGAGTTTTGGTGCGCGAGTAGGTGACGAGGTTTCACTCGCGAGTGGGTGCGCTTCGTCTAAACCCGGCTAAGAAGCGTGGATTCATAAAGCCGGGTTTAGACGAAGCGCACCTACTCGCGCACCAGCCTCGCTTCCGCTCCCTCACATAGTGTAAACATGCTCCTCGCCATGAGGCCCCTCGTCCTCGGGTTGAGCCATTACCGGTCGGTTTTCAGTCGCGCATCAAGAATCCTCGCTGTGTCGTTTGAACAAGCTTCTGGAGCTAGTCAGGGGGTGAAACGGCTAGTGCTAAGTTGGAAACACGACCACTCAGACATACGTCCTCCCACCCGGCCCTGTCATGGCGGCCGTAGCGATTATAAACAAGCGTATGTCTTAGATAAGTGGACTGGCTGACAGATTTGACATTTTGACAATTTGAATTTAGCAGAGATTCATGTCATGTGCAGCCATTTTCATTGTTTGTTTTTTTTGTTTGAGTTTGAGAAATGATAGAAGTGAATGTTTTATTGCAAATAGCGAAAGTGATTAATGATTTTGGGCAAAATAAAGTGTTGTGATTCAAGTTATTATTTATGTTTCTGCAGGGATCTTGTAAGATCAGATGCATTTTCTTTCCAGCAGGTATGTTTTTCTTTGTTTTCAGTAGGTATCAAGTTGAAAATCTTTTTTTGCAATATACACAGACTTGTCTGCAATATATATTCGATTTATTCAAATATTAACTGATAATTCTGAAATTAATTTTGTGAAAACAACAATTGGCAAGTAATCTACTCTAAAAAGATAGATTCAAAAATAATGAACTAATATACATATATATTTAACTTTTCATATTGTGAGACTTAATAATTGAATGATACTTTTTGCTCTTTTCAGTAAGAAGTGTTACTGCCTGCCCCGATCCAGGTTTTGAATGTTCCGACTGCAGATCTTTCTTACCCTCCTTAGTTGAAGCAGCGTTATTGTGAAGTGAAAATAGTGATCATAATAGGTACATAACTGTGGAATAATGGACAATTCAAATATCCTTATCTATAATTTCTGTTTCATTGAACCCCGTAGGTTTTTAAAGAATCAAATTGATTTCATTTTATTTGGAAAACTATGATCCGAATCGTAAGAATTCACATTTGCTGCAATTATCAATCGCTCACAGTGTTATTGTGAAGTGAAACTAGTTAACTTATGTGAACAATAATGACCATTTAATTTTTTCCACTTTTACACTCTCATTCAAGATAATTTTATCATTTGGTTGAAAATCAAATCACTGAAATTGTAAGACCACTCACTCTGTGTGGGTGGTTACAAGAATTCGGTCTTTTTTAATCATGCATGGACTTTGGTTTGTTAAAAAGCAAGTAAATTTGATTTCTTTTAAAAATAACATCTAAATTATAGTCACGTTTGGTGAGTCATTTACCATTGACCATCATTATATTATGTATTTCATAATTAATAGAATGTTTGAATATTTAATAATTGGAAACTGTAAAAATAATATAAATAAATTTATTATTATTAAAAACTATTAGTTTCAATAAATATTTTTCCTGTTCCGAATTTTTTGAAAAGAGATGATGTTGTTTCTCTCTCTCTCCACAGGGCCGTAGCTAGGGGAGGGCAAAATGGGGCAATGCCCTACCTTTAATTTCCAATGCCCTACCTTAAAAAATAGTAATATTAGTAGTAAGATTACATCGAGTAAAATTTTCTTACTTCTGCCCTATCCGTTACATCCATTGCCCTACCTTAAATTCATCTTTAGCCTCGGCCACAGAACATAAAATAAGAAGTGCTATCTGCCTACTAAACCCCTACAACACGCGTGACATTTGAAACGTCAAAATAAATGGGGCGATTGGATTCTGAGGGGTGGTCGCTTTTTGTGAGAGAGAGGTTCTATGGTTTCGTCCCGAATTTGACAATGCTCTGTGTTCCAGAAAGAGAGAGAAAGAAGATAATATATATTTTTATTTATTTTACTTGCTTTTCCTATTGTTTCGGAATAAAAAGGCAGATTTGAAAGAAAATATACATTATAAAAATATTATTTTATTAGGCTCAATGTACAGTACATTACTATTGAATGTTTTGAACTAACAAATATTCATGATCAACCACAGGTCTTACAATTTGAGTACAGTTGAAAAACTTCCGAGCAATCGTTGACAAATTTTGAAGCACTTGTTCATATAATACGTATACTCCGTTCACGAAAGGTTGAGCCGTCGGTTGGCCATGGAAATTTGGCATATTCCACTGTGTATATTAAAATTTTAGGTTATGTTCTTTATTTTCTTGTCAGATTGATACGCAATGTTGTCAATATTGCATAGAGTTCTATGATAACTCGCAAGCTCGTCGGACGAGGCCGGGTACATTCGGCAACGTTGACTTTATTTTACTCCATGACAGTAAATACTGCCAACTTCAGATAAATAAAGAAACGCCTACTATGTGCTCAACCTTTCGTGAACGGACTATATAGAACATCAACACTATTAAAAAAGTCAAGTTAAGTCACTATAGGTAGTCACTACACAGTACACAATAACACTGATTCATTCGGAAGGCAAAGATACATCCAAAAAGAGAATGATTACTAAAACCTTATTGCTTATCAAAGAAACACAAAATACAACTTCAATGTCCTCACAAATACTTTCATATTGGCTATATTTAAACAATTATTATAACTTTTTCACTTCCTTCTTCGACTCAAACAAAACAACACACAAACAATAAAAATGGCAGCAATTGACAATGCTGACATCCCATCCCATTCCCATTTAAATTTGACATAACTTGGATTTAGCTCAGACATACGTCACTGCTTGGAGTGCTTGGCTCCGCCCCCAAAATAAATGGGGAGACGTATGTCCGTGTTGTAGATTTTACTTCTAGCGTTTCACCCCCCTGGCCTCGGCCCTGTCTCTCCATAGCTCTCTCTCATTTTCGAGGAATGCTGAACACAGAATATCATTAAATAACCACCAACCACAAAATAGTAGTTGACAAGCTTCGAAATCCGGACGACAGCGGACACCCCCTAGAAATGGAATCGTCTCCACCCGGCTCCAATATGGCGGCTATATTGCAGTTTCTGTGGTTTAAATGTCATCCGTGTTGCCAGGATTTAGTAGGCAGGTATCACTTCTTATATTTTATGTTCTGTGGTCGAGTCTCAGACTCTATACGAGGCTGATTACTACCTCGCCTTCTCATCCTGGCTCGCCCTTCCAGGCGAATCCCTCGTGTCGTGTAAACACTGGCGCGAGGATGAGTTTTGATGCGCGAGTAGGTGGCGAGGTTTGACTCGCGAGTGGGTGCGCTTCGTCTAAACCCGGCTTAAGAGGCAGAAACCTGGAGACCAATTTGATGAGTCTCATAGTATCTGGATCTAATTACTCGACCCGAAATTGTCTACCATACAGTGACAGCGAATGAAGGAATTCTGATGCTTACTTTTCGAAGTTATTGCAGTAGCGAAAATTCTGCTCATTTACTTGTCGAAAATGAAAATGACCTTAATCCGAAAACTAGATGTTGGTAAACGTAGAAAACCGCTCAATTTCAAGTCCAGCCTCTGATTGGCATCCTGTGGCATTTTTTTTTGCGCCAATTGAGTTTTGCAGGGTTGCAGCTTTAGGCTCGGTATACACATGCCGTAGAAATATATTTAATGAAACACCCACGATTTGGCTGGGTGACTTTTTTCTATGGGTTTTTTTGAAATCTCGTGAACCGTCCAAGGACCCTACAAAATTTGAAGAACAACAGGAAGAAATTGCCAACATAACGCCTGCTATACTGACTGGAGTCATGACAAACGCCAGAAATCGGTTTACTCAGTGTATGGAGAATGGGGGACGTCACCTCTACCTGATTTTATCTTCAAAACTGGGTAAAACAAAACTCTATATATGTGCCTATATTATAAAGAAAGAATAAACATTTTCTGATTCATACAATGCGTTTTATTAAGTTTTGAAAAAAGGGAAGTTATGCTGCCGCACCCTGTACTTGTATAAATTGAATGACATTGATTTCTAATGGAGGTGCAAAAATTCAAATGAATGATATCTTAATATCATAATAATATAAGATGAACAGAGCAAAGAAAAATCTTAAAATATGAAAAATACAAACATAATATTACAAATAACAAAATAGAAATAATTGTTCGAACAATAACTCAATCAAAATCGAATTGAAATAAAAAACCTAATTTATTCTAATTCAATTATACTATGTACGTAAAAGTTACACACCATTGAAAATATCACAAATAAAATACATACATATATGATTATGTATAACAAAGCCATAAGGAGGAACTATTAACTGTTCAACTTTTAACTGAAATCAATAAACTGAACTGATGCTTTCTTGTTCGAAGGGTACCTTATACCAACAGGATGACACTTAGACCTTTGTCTAAGGGATAACACATACAATGGCAAGAACTCATTGTCTTCAAATTTCACAATAACGCGTCCATTTGGAGATCGTGTTGAATCACAACCTTCTGCAGGTAAAATTTGAGCTTTGCAACCAATACTCGCATAACTACATAAAATTCTTGTTTTTATTACTCGTTTTTCTCTGCCGTTGCAAAATTGATTAACAAATAATTCCCACCCAGAAAAGCACACTCCTTTTCCGTGTTTCCATCCACGACTTGCGCCAGACAGTCTCCAGTTGAAATTATTTTCAATAATGGAATCAATATTTCTTTCTACTGTTCCATGAAAAACGTCCATTGCTGGCAACCCTGTCTGTGATTTTTTCAGTTGAAAAGCTCTTTGTAAGTACGGATTGTAGATTACTTCTATATTTCTCCCGTTGTAATTCCAATTCTTCATTCTCCATGATGATTTGTTTTCATGAACGAAGCCTAGCCATTGCGGCCTCTTTTGGTCATCATCATAATCACTCAAAATGGAAACTAAAGATTCAGGTGGATAATAATCAGCATCAAAGTTGATGTTTTCACTGTCATCACTAGATTGCGAACCAAAAATAGAAACCATCGTTATTACTCTGATGCATTTCTCCGCTGATCTATCACTTATATAAGCAATCCTTCTAGTAGCTCCATTCCATTGAAAAAAGTGAACACTTATAGATAAAATAAGTAATAACAGATAGTATTGTTTAAACCATAAACAATGCCAATATAGATATCGTTTGTTTATTGATACGTATACTGATTTCCGGAATATAGGGGATTTACCGAACCGCAAAAATTAAGATCTACTCGTGGGAGCGTTAGCATATTTGTTACTTTTGTTAGTACCTATTACAGATTTCTATACCGATTGATATATTAAATAAAGTATAACTTCTCTATAACGAACGTCTGTATAACGAATTTCGTACAAGAAATTGCACCTTGAATCCAAATTCCATGTTAAAAACACCCTCTAAAACGAAGTAAATTCTCTCTATAACGAAATATTCAAAGAATTTAACTTTTTGAATGGGTATTGGTAAGAGGGTGTAAGGGTAGGCCTTTTAGTTATAAAGGAAATAATCAGGATTTCAAACTTGCCAGGAAATTGTTTACAAAAAGGCTACAGCTACAGCTAATGCTGTAAAATAAATATGGGGTTGCCATTTGAAAATCTCGAAATATTTCAATTTTGAGTTTCACATTTTCGGAGCAATATCTTCGAAAAACCTTACGATGTATCAAAATACTGAATATACCACATGAATGCATGGAGTCTTTACTATGAGACTGCTGATTTTGGTTCCGTTCGCATAAAAATAATCGAGATATTGCATTTCCAAACTGGCAATCCAAAAGCCAGAAGTTTCAGGAATTTGTGAATAACTTGGCAACAGTGCACAGCAGATAATTTTTTTTAGTGGGTTATACTGTGAATTTAGTATTGAATCGATACATAAATGAAAATATAGGTAGTTACACTTGAAATAAGAAAGTAGATATGCGTTTGAGATAGACGTGACAACACTGCCGACTTGAAAATATTTTAGGCGAAGAGTTCCTTCACCCTCAAAGCTCTTCCTAAAATTTCAGAACGAAATATTCACTAGTTCTCCTAAAACGTCTAATAGGTCAACTTAAATGGAAAACCCTGTATGTTTTGGTGGAAAAAAAATTCACACATGTAACGCCGCGTTGAGTAGAACGAGCGCTCGAAATGAGATTTATACTTACTGTGAAGATGAGAGACGGTATAGGTGTCATCTTCTTAACGTGGATGTAGGAGAAGAACTCTGGTAAATGCCCTTCTTGAGAACCAGTTAGGAAGAGTCTAGATGATGTGAATAGGATACCATTGACACCTCCGAACGTTGACAATGCTACGAATACTGGTACTAACCAATTAAAGCTACCGAACATTTTTGCTCCAAAAGACTGCAATAGAAAGGGCTAATGAATGTACTTACCACTAAATGAAGTGTTATCCAATAAGAGGTGTTATTTTGATATTCAAAGGAAAATGCCATTTCTCAATATAAATGATCCAATGTTTATTTCATTATAGTCTAAGAGCCCGTGAACCCCAGACCTTCGTTATTTTATAAAAGCTGAAAATTTGTCTACGCATGCTCCCAACACAGGTAAGAACGATGGACCATTATGAAATTTGGGTTACCCTGGCTTTGGCAGGTAAACGGTATTAAAGGGGTGTAAAATACTGATCTAATTTCGTCAGATTATAAAGTGTGATTTTTTGATATTACCTTCAGAATATCATTAAAAATCACGTCATCAATTGCCAGACACTTACTATAGTGGCAACCCCTTGCCAGACACCCTTAATGTTCATTAAATTATATGTAATTCTACTTACGTTATAGTATAAAAGCTGATTTTTATATATGATACTTGGGTAATAATAAGATAATGTTTCCTCATTAGCCAGACATTTTTGATAGTGCCAACCCTTTGCCAGACAAGTTTGTAGCTTAGCTGCAGGTGCAAGCGCGAGACAGTATTTATGAGTGGGTGCGAGTGAGACGGCATGATTATAATGACTTATGCAAATACATTTTTTGGTACAGATTTATATAACTAATCATTTAAGTGAATCTCAAAAACATCTGAAGGAAAAACATTCGATGCTACAACTAAATAAAATTGTTAAAAATTTTAATTTATTCTATTAACAATTTAATTTAGTTGTAGCATCGAATGTCTTTTCTTCAGATGTTTTTGAGATTCACTTAAATGATTAGTTATATAAATCTGTACCAAAAAATTTATTTGTATAAGTCATTATAATCATGCCGTCTCACTCGCACCCACTCATAAATACTGTCTCGCGCTCGCACCTGCAGCTAAACTACAAACTTGTCTGGCAAAGGGTTGGCACTATCAAAAATGTCTGGCTAACGAGGAAACATTATCTTATTATTGCCCAGGTATCATATATAAAAATCAGCTTTTATACTATAACGTAAGTAGAATTACATATAATTTTATGAACATTAAGGGTGTCTGGCAAGGGTTGCCACTATAGTAAGTGTCTGGCAATTAATGACGTGATTTTTAATGATAATCTGAAGGTAATATCAAAAACCACACTTTATAATTTGACGAAATTAGATCAGTATTTTACACCCTTTAAAACCTTTTACCTGCCAAAGCCAGGGTAACCCAACTTCATAATGGTCCATCGTTCTTTTCTATGTTGGGAGCATGCGTAGACAAGTTTTCAGCTTTTATAAAATAACGAAGGTCTGGCGTTCACGGGCTCTTGCTCTATTATAAAGAAGAAGCTATGCCGTTAATAGTGGAAAATAACATCAGGCAAATGACCATCACGACCACGCTTACAGGACCAAATCCTTTTAATGAAAATTTCCATAACCAAATCGCAAAGTGGTTTGAGGTCTTGAATCGACGCTGGGCTATTGGCGTAGACCTTCTCTTTCACGTGGCCCAAAAGAAGAAGTCGCAAGGTGTTAAATCACAAGATCTCGGGAGCCACTTATGATCACCTCTTCGAGAGAATACACAGTCCGGAAACTTCTCCCGCAAAAGATCAATGGTTTCGTTGTTTTTGTGGCACGTAGCGCCGTCTTGTTGAAAGTGAACGTTGTCCAGATTATCCAATTCCGGCTATGAAAAATCAATTATCATCTCTCGATCGCGCAATCCATTCACCGTAACTGTTGCTCTAGCCTTTCTTCAACAATTTCGGCTACAGCAGCAATATTCTCGGCTGTTCTTGAGCGACGTATACGGGTTTTATTCTTCACATCACTAACTTGTCCTAACAGCTCGAATTTTTCCACCAATTTCTTCATTGCGGTCCGACAAGGTGCTTCGCGACGACCCAAAAATGTTCGAGTTTTACGAACCGTTTTTGCCAAATTTTCAATATTTTTATAGTGTATTTTAATAATTTCAATGCGTTCTTGAAGCGTGTATCGTTCCATTTTTATTAATGGCGTAGTTTCTACTTGTCAAATGTCAAAAATTACAGCTTCAAACGTGACATCTACCGAAATAGCGGGCTATTCAAAATAACACCTCTCATTGGAGAACCCTTTACTATAGGTACTTCGTCGAGTTTTGAAAAACCAAGTTGGCCAAATTCCCGATCGGAGAGATCGAACTTGTCAATAGTTCGAGACCATTAGTCGCTAGATTAATAACCGAGTTGATTACAAGATTTTTCCGACGATCTCAATATGAATTGTGTATAAATTCTTGATTGAAATAAATTCTCATTCTTTCTGCACTATGTTTCTATGTGCCAGTAGAGTTTTGAAATTTTTCGTAGTGTTTCGGAATACTTTGTGTATGGTTGCAATGAGGATTGCACATTAAAATTGCATAAATTTAGCATAAAATGGGTCATTAAAGTTCAATTTCGTACACATTAAAATCACCTTTCATTTCGAGGTCGGCGGAAAAATTAATTTATATCTCTATTCATTGAAATTGAAGTCTTTCAGATTTTTCATTCCGGAAAAAGATTTTTCCCACAAAATTTTTAATATTTCATATCAAAAATTACGTATTTACCACAGCGACCGCTTTTGAAGATGTCATCTCCTCTCCTGTTAAAACGGCAAAATAAGCTACATTAGCCAATACATATACTCCAGTGACCATTGGTAGTGCTATCCAGATGGCTCTGGGGAGATTCCTGGAAAAATAAAAATGTAAAAGTGTGGTTGAAGAACATTATAATATTATCAAATATTAAGAAGTATGACACCTTCCGATCTCTTCAGTAGAGTATCTCAAGAGTGGAAGAGTGGAAGCTCAAAAGAGTGTAGGATAGGCCACTCACGTACAGTTTAAATAAACTGTACCGGGTGTCCTATATTCGTTGCCTAGTGAGGGGATCTCAGAAACCCGATAAGCTAGAACAAATTTAATAAAGAAAAATTGATTACTTCAATGAATTCTACTGAAAAAAGTGCCTGTATAATGTTTTTGTTTCATGTTAATAACTTCAGTAATAAAGAAGTTATGAGAACTTTTCATTTGACGCCATTTTCCAATTTTCTCTAATAGCTCGAAAAGTCGAAAATGGTTTGACTTAGAAGGTTGCGGTTTTCACCAAATTAATTCTCTCAAAAATCGAGCCACTCATTTTGTTCCAGCTCATCGGTTTCTGAGTTTAAAATGTCAGTTTCAACTGTGGACTGAGATGTGCCCACATGAACAGTTCAATCGAAATTTATCATCACACTTAAACCTATATTAAACTAAATCATTATCCTTCTGAAACAGTTTTATACAGGGTGTTTCCTAAACATGCGGCAAAAATTCAGGGGGTTGTTCCTTGGACTAATTTAAGCATGTTTTGTCCTTTGATGATTTTTGAAAAACCTCTTTGTTTTCGAAGATACAAGGCGAACAACATTTTTCATATTTTTAAAATTAATAATAGTTTAAATAAAAATGCGTACCGCACTGTGTTTACTAAGTAGGTACAATTATTTTTTAATTTGTTTAACAACATTCCAATTACTAAAAACGGCCATTTTTTTGACTTAAAATTGATAAGTTCAGATGGTAAAGGAATACAGATTAAACACGGTTTTCATTTGAATTCGTTTTTTTTGGATAGAGGTGGTCATTTTCAACAGTTTTTGTAGTTAAGTTAAATTTTCATGTAATTTTTCATAATAAAATGTTATTATCTAAAATTTTGTTTCCCTTGTATCTTCGAAACAAAGAGGTTTTTCAAATATCATCAAAGGACAAAATATTCTTAGAATAGTCCAAGGAACAATCCCCTGAATTTTTGCCGCATGTTTAGGAAACACCCTGTATACATCTCTGGCTGTTCGGTTTCAATCTAACCATTAAGTACGCTAGTATGAAAGTTGTGTGAAAAGGTCTAAAAGTGCTTAAGTTTGAATGATAAACTTAAATTCATCAGTGAAGTCGACCGCGACATTGCCGACTATAGAAAAAAATTTCTGTGTAACGAATATTTTTTGCGGATATAGCGCTTTCGTTATAGGGAAGTCCCAATGTAATATATTGGCGATTTGATATGATTCATTTCTTCGTCTTATTAAATATCTTCTTTTTTAAACACCATGTATAGTATAGCAAAACTATTATCATCGTGCGAGGGATTTCTTGACCATTACAGCCATGAGAGCTCTGGTCACTTCACAACTATTATTAATAGTTATGATATACTTTGACGAAGGTTATAAAATGTCCAGTTATATTTTATGGCATTACTGTTATGAATTATCGTCACCATATACATAGAACAGTTACCCTGAAAGGAAACTATAGGTTGTTTTATACCCTAATAAGGGGAAAAATAGTAAGTGATATAAATATGAATTTGACTTCTGATTATCAACTTCGAGGGCATGAATTGAATTTTTCCTACCTCTTTCATCCTAATATCTGTGCTGAAATGAGACGGACTAATAATTTATGGGTTGCCCGTGAAAACAGTAATAAAACGAAAATCGATAAATTTTATAACCTTTCAACTTAATTGCAAATTTCCTTGGACCACAAAGGGAGATCATTATGTGAATACTTCCGGTTCCGTTTAATGGAATTCGCATTTTCATTTTTCGAGAACGTTTTCTTTTTCCCGATCAAATTTTAACTCTCGCCCCAAAAGGCACTCTTCTCTTCATTCAATACACATAGTTCATATCGTTGTCTCAATGCTCATACTATTTTTGATAGCATGATTATGGCTCTAATTCAAGTCAGGAATTGAAGCTTCAAAATTTGTTTCTAATCATTACAATATTATTATTATTCTTTGTGCGTTGACGAGATTAGTTCCGAATTTTGGGTTTAATATTGGTTGATTTTATATCATTAATATTATTCTCTTTCGCTTTCGCTTGTATTGATTGTCATTATTGCTGAAGTAAAATTTTCCTTCAGGAACGGCTATTAAAACGTGTCCAACGGTGTTGAATCGGGATTATTTGGTGGCCATAAAATGGGTGCGCCATTACCAATCCAAAGATCAAATTGGCCACTTAAATATTCACGAACTTCCAAAACGCTATGCCAGATGGTTATTGAAATTTGAAACTCTGTGGTGCTCAGAATAATAAAGATAGACCAACATATGTTACATATTTGAAATCGGGGGAAAAAGAGCTAACCAAATATGGAAAAAATACAGGGTGTTCCATTTGAAAAAATGAAGTTATCATCAATATGTTGGTCACCCTGTATATATTTCAGTTTCTCGATTCATATCAAAAAACCTCAGTTGATTTCGTGAAACTTTTATACGAAACATTTTTTTGTATCTCCTTCAGTAACAAAGTTAAAGGGGGGTCAAGTTATAGTGAAAAACCCTGTACAACGTGATTTGTTCCACACGAAAGTAGTTGCAAATTCGTAATTTTTGAAGTGTGGATCTAACCCTGATCTGTGCGGTCAGTGATAGTGTGAGATTTTCCATGAATTGAAGATATATCGACCACATGTATAAACATAACTCTGAAATTTAACATGTTTCACTATCTCCCCCATTACGTTCAGTCCCCGCTTAAGAAATACGTCGAGTATGCCGGAAGAGAATGAATAAAAGATGTTTCCGATCAAATTTAGCGAAACGATATTCCTTCCATTGTCAGTGAGTTTTCCGCTAACTCCAGAAAGAAAGGAATCGTGCTTTCAGCTTGATTGGGATATTTTTCTCGAGAGATTTGCCAATAGAACACGAAAGCGCACTTTTGTTCTAGCAGAAGTCGACGAAACTTTAGTCTAACACTTCAAGAATAGGTACAAAGAACGCAATTATTAGAAGAATGTCCGTAAGACCGTTTGGAATAGGGGAAAACCCGGATAGATGCCCCACTTTTTGAATTTGCCTCATATTTTTGAAAATATTGACTTTATATGTGTAATTTCTATGAGTGAAGGAAGCCCCATTATTTGATTTGTAATACTCAGACTTTTCTCTGATATAGCAATCCCAAATTTCACAAAAATTTGATTTTCGTAGAACCCTTTTTTTGGGGATAGTTGCCTACAAGTATGGATAGTTGCCCCACCATGAAAATACTGGGAGGGATAGATGCCCTTCATACTGCGTGAACCAAAAACCCAACTAAATAAAATGAAATTTTCTATGCTAAAAACAGCAACTTTATCTACGCAACATGGATCGAATTAACAACAATTGTGCATTTTTAATTGAATTTCAAAAGCATATATTAAACGAAAAGTTGAATTCTTCATATTAACATAAAGCATTATTCCACACATTCATGATAAATTAATTAAGTCTCAACAAAAATGATCAGGAATCAAGTTTAAAATCAAAATAACACAATGAATCGAAAATCTGCTAAGAAGATAAGGTTTTAGTTTAGATGTCCTAAGGGGCACCTATACCTAAAAAAATCAGGGCAACTATCCTTTTCGATAGGGATAGATGCCCATGAAATTTTTTTAATAAACTAAGGAGAAAACAAAAAACTATTTGTACTCAGATGTACACTCAATGAAACACTGTATTGACGTAATAAAAAAATTACTGAATTAATTACCACTTCAAAAGTTATACAGCGGCAAATACCTACCTCTAAAAGTTTGGCATGTTTGTGAAGTTCGTTGCTGAGATAATCGCACACACTACAACTAGCGAAAAGCGGCATCACTTCACAATAACCCTTACAAACTATAAGGTCCAGGTTGACTGTAGCAACTACTTATAAAATTAATTTTTGATATGTGTTTCGGAAGTAAGGTATTTTGAAAATGGGGCATCTATCCAACTGAGGCATCTATCCGGGTTTTACCCTATATGAACATGGGTCCGTAAAAGCTTCGTTACGGAGGTACAGGTGTTGAAATTTCCAAAAAAATTGTTTTTTCTTTCATAACTCCTGCAGTTTTTGGAATATTCAGTCCAAATTTGGAATGCGAGCTATTTTCAACAGTCTCCATCACTGCAAGTCCTGAATCTTAACTAGAATCCACAGGGTGTTTCTTTTCCGGAGCCATGTCTCCTTTTTCCATCTCAAACTTTTTTGTGGTACGCCCTGATCAGCGTCAAATCAACATTGAAGACATTTGGGGAAATTTTATAACCGTTCTAATGGGAACAGCGAGAAAAAAAAACGAAAACACGCCTAAAGGCATACTCGCAAATTTTGAGCGTTACAAAATGGCGAATGCGCGCCGCCGCCTTATCCTATGAAGAACTCCATTTTAACATGATGTTATTTTCCACCATTAACAGCATAGCTTCTTCTTTATAATGAAATAAACATCCGATCATTTACATTGAAAAATGGCATTTTTCTTTGAATATGAAAAAACACCTCTTATTGGAAAACCCTTTATAAATTCGACCTGTTTCACTTTTTCCATAAATGATTTCATGGTTTCTTACCTGTAAGGATCCTGCAATTCCTCAGTTACGAAATTCAAAAGTTCCAACCTCCAAAAGCGAAAAGTCCTGAGTAGAATCCCAATGCAATGTTGGTTAATTCAAAATTTCCATCGAAAGAATTGCTATAATTATGTGAACTACCTGAAAAAAAAAAAAAAAAACAAAGGAGTAACACATAATTTTTGGAGGATTGTTCATGAATATAAAAAAAACCATTGAAGCACTGATGTGAAATCAGAAGCTTTTTCATATATCTCAATTCATTTTGAGAATAACAATGAAGTATACAGGGTGTCAGTAAACAAATGCAAGAGACTTTGGGAGATGATTCTTCGATGAAAATAAGCAGAAATAGTTCATATAATTTTTTTTCGAAATCGACCTCCTTCCAAAATACAGCCTTTGGAAGGCGATGACGAGTTGATAGTTTTTAATTTTTTGAGGCTTCTTAAAAACACTGAGCCACAAAATTATACATAATAAGAAGCACTAAGTAGATGTTACCCACGCATTTTTTTTAGATTTCCTAACTTCATTATTAGTGGTAGAAAATAACAACACCATATGATTTTTCTTTCAAAAATTGTTTTTATGGAATATATTTTCGAAAAATAAATTTCTCCTATGGTTCCATATTCAATTCTTTCTTTTTTTAAATAATTAAAAAAAATTTTTTTTAATAATTTAAAAAAAATCATTTTAAATGTTCGAAGTGCTTGCCATTCACCTCCTGACAATATGCCAGTCTATTAACAAATTTTTGAGTAACTTTTCTCAAGACTTCTCCATGTATTAATGCACATTCATCAAGAATCCGTTGAATCAATTTTTCTTTTTACAGATTTACATGGAACCTGGTATAGACAGATCCGAAACAAAGTGTTCTTTCAGAATCTGCAGAATATACAGGGTGTGCCATTTAAATAAAAAAAAATTGGTCATTTACGGTTAAACCGGAAGTATCTCATTAATGAAAATATGCTCATCTAATGCATTGTGGTCCATCACACTCAGCTGCCAAATTTCAAAATTATCGTCCGTTCCGTTTTAAATATATTAATTTGGTGCCAAACTTTATCCCAACCCTGAATGCAAAAGAATGAATTAAAGGTTCTGTAGCCATGAATATTCAATTGATTTCAATTTTTGCGTTTCTTCGTCAATAGATAAATCATGAAATGAATGAAATTTGATCGAGGAATTTAATTGTAGATACATATATGATATATATTTTCTTGGACACACCTTGTATGTGAATCAGCTCAATGAAACCCAACGTTTAGGCTATGGACCATTAAAGAAATGTATAATCCATAAGAAGCAATAAAAATTATATGGTGTCAAACTATTATTGAGAGAAAATCATTAGCCATCGTTACAATTAAAAGAAAATATAATTATTCAACATTTATACGCAAAAAACATTAATCGGCTTTCAGAAGAATGGCCTGCATTATCGGAATACATAATATTTGGAATAAATGAATTCTTATCTGTTCCTATTATATGAAGTAACCATTATTGTTATAGATATAAATATTGAACTATATGATAATCATTGGAAATATGATTCACTGTCATTCGAAGAATAAATCTAGAGAAATATATCGGATTGTTTCAGAAAACTCTTTAAGTAAGGTGAACTCGCTCAGAAAGCAAAATAGGGTGTAAGCTATAGTGATAGTTTTTCGCGATTTTCAGCAAAACGGTAAGTTTTATCATAAAAGTACCTCAGACAAAATTGTAGATCATAAAATTATCTATAAAAAAATGTACCAATACTTTTTTCTTACGAGCCACCGTTTCTGAGATATAACGATTCAAAAAGATATATGGAGTGATCTGCGACTTTTGAGGGTCAAAAATGAGTTGGATATCTTATATACAATGTCTGGAACTGATTCGAAACACTATAGGTCGAAAAAGCGTGAATATGACAAACTTATCACTGAACTGAAACAAGAATATTACAGTAATTTAATCACATCCTCTACGAATAAACCTAAGACTACTTGGTCGTTAATAAGAGAACTAAGTGGTGGAGGCGCTAAGGTATCAAAGTTCCTACTGGTAATCCTACAACGTTAACCAACAAATTTAACAGCTACTTTGTAAATGCTGGAACCAACTATGGCACGCCAATCAATGATACTAATATTATTCATTCTGCCAGGTGCTCAAAGTCATTCTTTATGTTCGAACTAACACCCTCAGAATTGATGAATATTGTCTCGAAACTAAATAACTCGTCATCTCACGGCTATGATGAAATTCCTATGAAAATCCTAAAAAAGTGTATACATAAGATCACTGAACCTTAAGTTTCATGATAAATAAATCGTTTACTGCAGGCATATTCCCAATTCTTGAAAATATCATTGTTAACCATTCATAAAAAGGATCTTATGAAGAAGTGGAAAATTACCGCCCTATAAGCTTGCTGACATCATTCTCTAAAATTTTTGAAAAGGTTTTATCTGTTCGACTAATTTCGTTTTTTTTCCAGTTTGAAATCTTTAGTAAATCTCAACATGGTTTCGTACCACACAAATCCACCGAGACAGCCATATTTGATGCGATACATAAATTCTTATGCCTTTGAAAGCGGCAATATTCCCTGGGTATGTTTCTTGACCTGTCGAGGCATTTTGATAGCGTCGATCATAAGAGACTGCTGTCAAGTTGGAAACATGCGGCATTCGTGACAATCAGCTCAACTTATACAGACTACTTGAGTGGTCGCAACAGAGAGTCGAAATGATGAAGGATGGCAGAGTTTTCTATTCTGACGATCTTTTAATTTTGAAAGGCATTCCGCAGGGCAGCATATTGGGACCTCTGCTTTTTCTAATTTATATTAACGACTTGCCACATCTAATTAGCCTCCTTTTTCTGGATATTCTCTTTGCAGATGATACCAATGTCATTGAGCCGATGCTGACTTAGCTACACTCATTCGAAAGCTAAGAACGCCTTAGAGTCCATTACCCCTCCTGGTGTAATGACAACCACCTCCGATTGAACGTAAGCAAGACCGACCTTGTCTTTTTCCACACTGATCGTTCCCGTATCTCCTTCCCAGATACCATCAACATTGGTAGCACCGACCTTCCCATAAGTAAATCAACTAAGTTCTTAGGTGTCTATCTGGACGCCTCCCTAAATGGGATCTTCAGATAGAATATCTTAATAAGAGTTACTCTCTGTACTATATTCTATAATGTTTGAAACGACAGGTAACGGTCGATGTGTTGAAGGTCGTTTATTTTGCAAATTTTGAATCGTGTGAATCATATGGAATTATCTTTTGGGGTAACAGTCCGCATACACGACGTCTTTTCATCATCCAGAAAATGATTAAGATCAATATTACAACTACCTTACAGGCAGTCTTGTAGAGGTTTATTCAAAAAAAGCAACATTCTGACTCTGTCAGGTTTATTTGTATTCAGGTCTTTGTGTTCCTTCGCAAACCATACTGAGCTTTTTTCACGTTTTTCTAACTCCAATGATACAAGGAAAAGGATACCTTACCTCCTCCCCAAATGCTCACTTACTCTCACGCAACAAGCTGTCAGTATAGCTGTATGAAATTTTTTAATGCTCTTCCCAGATCACTTCAACAGATCAACAACCTGCGATTATTCAAAATGAAGGTACGCAAGTTTTACTAAATATGGAACCCTACAGTTTGGAGGAATTTATAACTATTGTCGATCAATTAATGAATAATAAGTAAATCTGTTAGACTTGTTTCAATTTCATCACTGTATTTATATGTGATAATTTTGAAATAAATGTGTGTTATTATTATATTATTATTATTATATAAAAGTCGTTATCGTCATAATATGCACACGTTTCCACGCCACCTATAGGTGGTAGGGTACTTAGCGCGTAGTTATAACTTTTTGAATCGTTATATCTCAGAAACGGGGCTCGTAAGAAAAAAGTATTGATACATTTTTTTTTATAGATATGTATGATCTACAATTTTGTCTGAAGTACTTTTATGATAAAATTTACCGTTTGCTGAAAATCGCGAAAAAACTCATTTTTTTGACATTTGACCTCGAGATGAAATTTTTTCCTCACAGGGGAATGATGGGGAACTTTTAGACATTGTTTATAATTATGTTTTGAACAACTTCACAGAAATTCAGCATGCATTTGGGACTTTATGTAACTTCACTTCGAATGTCTAAATAGACGGACGATAATGTATTTCAGATAAGCATAAATCCGCTTTATCCCAGAAGATGTTGTTTATGGTAATTACCCATGATCATGTGATAGATCCCAGCTACGATTATGATTGCCAGAGCAAGAAGCTTTGCAACAGTGAACACATCCTGGATTCGCATGGCCCATCTCACACAGACAATTCACGGCAGTCAGAAGACCTGAAACAGTAACAAAGGATTACTAATTGAAGTTATGAGATTAGTTATGTTCGCTGAATGCTTCGTTAGGAAGAGATTCAGGCGTAACGAAATTTGTGGAATTCGATTTATACCAATTTCAGCGCTTAGATGTAGATGATTTGTCTTGATAACAATGTTCAGTAAGGGAGTTCTTGTAAACGTATTGACAATGAAGATACTTAAATCAGCGATGAAAATTCAACTGAAAGTATGTTACATTCTCTGGTGAAAATTCATAAAATTTAGTTCGACCCTAAGTGGACCCTTAGCCCAAGTCGAAGAAGGTAAAATACATACTGAAAAATAAAGGATCAAAAAAAAAATTCCAAATTTTTCGGCAATTTTCAACATGCCGTAACTTTGAGAGGAATGTCGTACAAGGAATTTAAAAAAAGGAAATTGTAGCTCCAAGTGGCTAGTTTTTGGATTAGAACTTCAAAAATTTCAAGTTTCAGTGGTTTTCGAGTAATGATAGAAAAATCAGCAACAAAAAAATTCTCAAAATTTCACAACTTTTTTTTTCTGTCTACGAGCGTGGAAATTTTATTTTTGCATAATCGTTATAATGATGGGATTCTTTGTTATTCAGCTTAATTTATTTTTTTATTGACCCCAATACGTTCCACTTCTCGCCGAGATATCCGTCTTCAAATGGAAAGGATCCATTTTTTATCCGTTATTAAATTAATAAAAATTTTGTTGTTAGTTTATTTTATTTTTTTTCTGAAATTTATGTACTATCTGCAATTAAATGTGGGAAAAAGCTCGAGAAAATTATTTTTTGCCTTTTTTAAAGATTATCAGCTTCTCAGGGCAAAAAACGTGATCCTTATTTTTTTTAAAAATTCAATCGAGTAAAACAAAAAAACGGCTCGATGAATTGAGTTGGCTTCGTAAGGTTTTCATCAATATATTGAACTGTGAAAGGCACACTAAACATTATTGGTTTCCTCAACATTTCCGATCCAGCGGTAGTAGATTTCCAAGAGAAACACCAAGAGCCCTTTTTTGTTAAATTTTTATATTGATGCGACATGAAGAAAAAAAAAATTTCTATGAATAAGCAATGGTTGTTCATTAATGGGAGTTCATTTAAGGTCTTGAATCCCTTCTTCAATTTCTGTGCGATCATTGGTTGCTGAGAAATCGATAATCAAAAAAAAATGGATCCTTTTCATTTGAAGACCGGTATCTCGGCGAGAAGTGGACGTATTTGAGGTCAATAAAAAAATAAATTAAAGCTGAATTAACAAAGTATCCCATCATTATAACGATTGACATCAATCAGATTACAATGAGAAAAACACAATTCTGAAGAATTTTAGAAGGTTGTCCGAAGAAGGTGTTTGATATAGCCACCGAAACGTTTACAATATCCTTTAAATTTGTTTCATTTTCAGTTTTACTGTAGGCAACAATTTTTTCAAGACCAATTTGCTCCTGACAAATAAGTGCAAAGATTTTCGCAGGAGCACTTCACCTTAATCAAACATTTTTTAATTTTATGTTTCAGAGACTGGGAGTGAAAACCTATAAAGTTCCTAAGAAATGCAGAATCCTCCCAGAATATATTTTCAATCGATATGTTGAAAATTGCCGAAAAATTTGGATTTTTTTTATCCTTTAATTTTTTCCAGTAGTGCATCAAACATAGTAATTTTTGTATTAAGTGCGTAAAATTGGTGTTTTTTCCATAGTGTATGAGAGCATCAATTTGGCCGAGACCGCAGGTCGAGGACAAAAAAATTTACACGAAGTGCCATGAAAACACGAATTTAATGCGCACGAAATACAGACAACATTTTTTGTACAATTGTGAATGTGAATTTACATCGTCTTTAAGACGAATATTAAAGATGATGCTTTCAATACAATATTTCTATGCATCCAGTGATATTTCTATGTCGTTACTTTTTTTACGGTGAAAAAAAGACATTTATCCTCGATTATTCTAATATTATTATATTAGAATATATATATATATTATAAAATCCGTCCATATGTGCTCGGCCATAATATACCCATCAATCACAAGGGCATAATGAGATATTAATCACTGCTGTCAGATGATGCATAGATTAAGCTTTGATATAATATTCCTTAAATTTGTATTTCTTCAGTTCTGAAGTACTCCAACTAACAAATATGGGAATACCTTGTCAATTGAGGGCCAAAACTACTTTTATTATATCAATTAAAGATTTTTTATTACAACATATATAATGACAATATTTTGAATGGCCATATTTTATGGAACACCCTGTAAGATATGACTGCTTAACGAACTTAACCGAGGCATTGGGAACTGAAATTGAAATTAAAAATTTCAAGTCTCTAGGACAATCGCTTCGGAAGTTATCGTGCCTGGCGGACAGAATTGAATTTGACCACCGAATTCGTCATCAGGGAGTAAAACCCTATCGTTTGAGACATTTTCAGCTCAAAATTCCAAAAATTACAGACATTTGGACAA